>CAKAEH010001372.1:0-71537 GCA_916381525.1 Cercopithifilaria johnstoni
TGAGATGAAATAAAGTTTAGAGGCTAACCGAAATCAATTTGCCCACTATTCATCTTAGTTACCAAGCGAAATTTGCGAACTTCTCAGCTTTAGAAACTTCAACATACTAGAAAGTAGTACATCTCCAGTATAGCACCCCTCCTAATATTATCATATCTTTATCAATAACTAATCAATTACTATATAATGGAATAAATTAAGAAAAATCTTTCAATTCAAATTAAATTGAGATCGTAGAAAATGATAATTAACATAGCCAAATAATTATTTCATCAAATATAATGCAAATCAGAATAAATTTTTTCTTTCCCTAATTTCATTCTATGAACAAAAAAATTAAGAGAGAGAGAGAGAGAGAGAGAGAGGGAAAGAGAAAGAGAGAGAGAGAGAGAGAGAAATGGGTAATTTCATGGCATTCAACAAAATAAATTCATTAAAATAGAAAAGAGAAAAGTGAAATCACTTTTAATGTGATAGATATATTGGAAAGCAATGAATTGATGGCAATAAATTAGTAGAAAATTGTTAGTTATTTAAGTTAAAAAAAATTGAAAAACTTTTTTGATAAAATTAAAATGCTATTTTTTAATTACAATTTTAGTTTTAAATTCGAGAAAAAAAATAATTGAATGCTACGATTAATTAAATAATTAATAAATTGCTAATTGAAATTCACATAATCTTTGTTAAATTTAAAATATATTCAATTTAATTTTTTATATTTTACAAATTTATATTCTTTAATTTTATTTATTTTTATCAAATAAAGAAAGATTAGAATTAATTTATCGTTTCTTTGTTTTAAGAAAAAAAAAGTGTAATATAATAGAACAGAATAGAATAGAATAGTTTAGTGGACATTGGCCAGAAATATCATCAAAGGATAGAAGTTCTCTGAAATTTCTTTTTGATTGATAAGGAGATTGACCTATCTCTCCCTTCCTCTCTTCCTTTCTTTCATTTCTATCTGACCTTTTGTTAACTTTTTCTTAGTTAGCAAATATGCAACAACGAACATATGTTTATGCGACCCTCAGTTTACCTTATCCTACTAAACACATAATAAATTTTACAAGCAATTAAAACAAAATATTTCTTCATAAATCTTTTTCAGAAAAGAAAGAGAGAAAGAGGCAGATGTTATGCAATTTTAGGTCAAAAATAGACCAAAAATTTCAAATAAAATTTAAAACAAAAGAAAAAATTAAATGAAATTAACACACACACACACACAAATATTTCAAACTTTTTTATAATTAAAATTATTAAATTTTAATGTGAAAAATTTATGAATGAAAAGAACAAAGAAAAAGGTTTATCTTTGAATAATTTTTAAAATAATTTCTTTTTCAAACGAAATTTCTTTTCTTTGTTTTGTAAGTTTTTATTTAAAACAATTCGTTGCCATTTCATTTTTAATTTAATTAATATTTGTTTGTTTGTTTTTTTCGTCATAATTTATTAACCTTTAATTAATGCCAATTTTCAATTGCGCAATAGTTTCACTGACACGCACTGTCAATAAGAAAGGAAATTGTTAAATGCAATTATAAAAGTTAGTAAAAAAAGAAATTAACGAAATTTTTTACTGACAGCTAAGAAAAATACTGTCACAAAATTGTTAGTAATTTTAATAGTATTTTATTGTTTATTTTTCAAATGGAATTATTTTAAAAATTCAATAAATGCTTAAATTATTGTTTTTAATTAATTATATGTAAACATTTCGAATTTATTTTTGTTTATTATGAAAATTTCACAAAACAAAAACAAAGAAAGTTAATTAGATGAATTAATGTTAAGCTAATGAGAGATTAATTAGATTAAACAAGAAAATTACGGTGGTTTAAAGCAGTTTAAATTATGCTATTTGTTAACAATTTCTCATCCAACGAAAACTTTCCGAACAATAAATTCAATGATTAAATATGCTAATTATATGTCTCTCCTAAAATTTCACATTGTGAAATAATAATTAAACATAGAATCATATAAATAATTAAAATTAAAGAAAAACCAAAAGTAATAACTTAAAATTAAATATTTAAAGCAAATTATTCATAATTTTGCAATAATCGAAATAATCAAATAATCGAAAATAATTAAATTTAATTTCATTTGTTTAGGCAAAAAAACATTTTCGATTACCAAAACTATAATTTTGTATTATTTTGAGAAAAACAAATTAAAAATAATCAAAAATGAAACAATGGGAAATAATACAAAACAATACATTTAATATTTAAATAATTAAGTTGCAATGAATTTGTTGTGGTAAGAATGATTAATTAACAATGTTATCTGTTAATCAATTGTTATTGATTATCAGTTCCAACGATAACTTCCGATCGTTTCAACCGAAATTCTTTTTCCTTTTTTTCTTTTTCATCTCTCATTTATTGAAATTATTTATAAATTTCGGAAAATTTTTCACTATTTCTTTAAAAATAAATTTATTTATTAAATTTAAAAGAAAATAAATTTTTTCCTTTAAATTATAAAAATAAAATAAAATTTTTATTTGCTGAAACGAAGCGAAAGAAATAGGCAATATGAAGAGAGGAAAGAGATGAAAATGAAATTTGCGGAGTGAATTAATAGCAATGAAAGGATGGAAGGGCGGGGGAAAAATAATGGTAAACCCGAGAGACATCAATCAATCTTATGATGGAAGTGGAAGTGTAGACTTGCGAAGGAATGATAATGGTCAACCGATTTCCGGAATGGATCATGAAGAGAATATGAGAAAGAAGAAGAGAAATAAGGAGGAGGGAGAGAGGGAAAGAGGAAAAAATAATGTGAATTTTTGAAATGATTGAAAATAGAAAAGAAATTGCTATAATATTTCAAATAACCAAAAAATTATTTAAAAAGCTTTTTAGTTTATTTTATAGTTTATAAAAATTTTTGCATGCAATTGTTTTCATTCGAAATGAAAACGAACAAAAGAAAAAGAAACTTTCTGAAATTTATGAAAAATTCATTTTCATCTTTGTTTTATTCAATGTATCTTAGCAATATGTCTGATAATGGCATGAAAATTCTTAGAAAAAGAAAGGCATATGATAAGATTGACGATATCAGTGATAATGATAATGATATATAAATGATATTTTCATTTTGAAATTAAAATTTTTTATTAAATTAGAAAATTTGGAATGAATGAAAACTTTTCGATAATAGTTATTAGGGAATAGTTAATTTTGATATCAAAGAAATATATAATTTGTAAATTCGAAATATACTCAATATCTAAATGACCTTTAATTGTTTTCTTGATAGAAAGACTGACTAATTTGTTTGAGCAATTATATGTGCTAAAAATAAAATGGAAAATGTTAATATTACTTATTTCTTTGAAAATTTTCTTTTAAATCTATTAGAATGGAAATGTCATTGAAATTTCAATTATTTAAAAGTAATCAAAATTGTCGAAAAGAAAATTTACATTTTGAAGAAATATGCAATATTATTATTACTATTATAATTACATCAATGATTATAATAGTAAATGACAGTAATAAAAATAATAAGTAATAATAACAACAACAAAGGTACAGTAGTGATTATTATTATTTCGAGAAGATATACTGTATAAATTTAACGCCACCTATTACATTTATGCGTATAATTATATTTTACTATTCAATAATATTATTAATGAAAAAATTAGCAAATTAATAATATTCATTTTTCTATAACAATTTTAAAAAAAAAAAAATAAAAGTAGAAAATGAAATATTTAAAAATATTATTAAATAGTTAGTGTTAAATGGAATGAATAATAAAAGATTTAAAGAAGTTAAGTTAAACTATTAAATTTGATATTATAATTTTGAAAGATTGAAAATGATATGGAATAGTTAACAGAGATATCGCAGAATAATTAATTTTAGCAAAGTGTCAAATCCGTTTTATAGAAATCGTAAAAGATTTAAGGAGAACTGATAACTATAAATAAATCATATCGAAATTTTTCTTTTCTCTCTTCCAATATGTTTATTTCAAACAAAGAATGAAAAATAGAAATTTGAAAGAGTTATTTGGTATTATATAAAATAATACTTAAATAAGTGTATTTCAAATTAATTAAATTAAAATGATTCTTTTATTTTCTAAAAGTGAAAAGATTTATCGGTAGTGTGGCAGTAAGTATGATTGAATGTTTGTTGAATAGCTTTAATTAATTGCTTAATTAACTGTAAGCTTAATCATACAATCATCAGTTATCAAAGAAACAAAGGAAAAGAAAGAAATAAAGAAAATGATAATTTAAATATTTTATAATATATAACAGTTATCCAAGAAAACAACGATCTTCTAAAATTTTAGAAATATTTACGAATACTATAAAATATTTCAAATTATATTAATTAAAATTAATTACTGCTCGAAGGTTTTTGTTTTAAATTTTTATTTTTCCATTTGCTTATTTTCTATGAAAAGCATTTTTATGCATCAAACGATTAATTTAAAATTTTACTATTAAATTTAAATTTTGGTAGTTAAAACTTTCTTCAAATATTACTGCCAAACTTTTTGAATAAATGTGACAAAGCGAAAACAATTGAATTTCCTTTTCCACCCCGCGCTTTTCCATTCTCTCTCTTTTCTCTCTCTGTCCCTCTGTCATTCCCTTTAGTTTCACTTTCCATTCGCAACAATTAATCAAAGCGGAAATTTATACTTTATCAAAATGAAGTCTAAATCCAAAATCCGACAATAACGAAAAACCACTAAAGGCTGTCGAAAAATGACTGATAGAAATAAAATTGGGTGGTAACAAATGAAAGAAGTTAAAGAACGAATAAGAAAAGAATGACCGATAAGAATTAAATGAAATTTTAAATTTCGATTATAAAATTGGGTTATAAAGAAGAAAATCTTTTTTTAATTTTATTCAAATTTAAATTTTTCTTTTTAATTCACTTATAATCATAAAATCCGGCAAATACATTTATTTATTTATGGGAGATAATAACAATAAACAAAAAATGTGACACTTTTTGAAAGAAATAAACAGAAAGAGAAAACGGTATCTTTTCCGGAAAATAAACAAACAATGATAAAATGATGAAATATGATATCATTTCAGGAAAACAAAGATTAATTTATAATCAGGAAAAAAGAAAGCAGTGTTAAAATTTTTCATGAAAATTCTATTGATAATGAATGATTGACCTTGCATTGTTCATTCAAAACGGGGTCATCTATAAACAGCCTAAAAAACTGATATTTCCGATTAGTTATATTTTGTGATATTTATTGCACCTATAAATATCCATTTTATACGTTTAGTATTATCATTCATCGGAATTTCTTTATTCTTTAATATCTTTTATTTAATTGTTTTTAAATTAATTTAATTATTTCTGTTTATCATAAGTTAATGTAAAATATCATTGTGATATTATTAAATATTCAGAATTATTCACAACAAAAATCCAAATTATCCTTCGAATAATCGTTAATTTCATTAAATTTCACTAATAATTTTAATAACTTCTTTATTTTTTATTAAAATTTTTTGGTAATAATTTAGAATTTTCTTTTGTTTTTTTTTTAATTAACAAAATTATTCATTAATTTGCAATGAAAACAATAAATAGTTTTATTGAAAATATTTATTTGTATTACAGAAGGAACAATTATTTAAAAGATTAATGTTCAGAGATGTTATCATTATCACAGTAGCAATTATTGTAGTAGTATTGATGATAGCTATCTCACGAAATAATAGTTGTAATAATAGTAATAAATTAGTAATTGTAGTAGTAACTGAATTATTATTATTAGTAGTAATAATAGTAATAGTAATAGCAGTAGTGGTAATAGTGATAGTAATAGTAGAAATGATCGGTATTATTGATGTCGTTGTTGTTGTTGTGGTAAATCGAAGAGTGTTACACATAAAATAGATATCATACAGAGAATGATGACAAGCCTACGATATCTTCCCTCAAACTATTTATGCCATTCAATTTATCTGATAAGATCAACTGATAATCTTTCCCATTTAACCTCTTCATCATTTCATTTCTTTAATATTTCCCTCCCATTTTATGAGCTTTTGTCAGTAAAAGTTTTCCATTTGAATTATTAAAGTTTATTCTCTCCAACCATTACAACAACAACTAACTCTTTCCTTTCAATTCATTTACATTAAACTAAGCAACATTTTTCTTCCTTTTTCCATTACCTCTCTCTCTCTCTCTCTTTCTCTTCCCCTCTCTCTCTCCTATTCTTTCATAAATAAACATAATTAAATTATTTGTTCATATTTGTGTACTTCGTTATATTTTCTTACCTTTTTATCGTATCTATCATATTGTTCATTAATCGATTACTTCAATTTGAATTAGTGTGTTAGCAAACTAAATTGAAGAATGATGATTATGTTGATTATGATGATTATGATGATGATATTGTTGTTGTTGAGACGAAGAGAGAACATTTAAATAGATAAACAAATGAAATCATTTCGCCACCGTAAATATATCATATTTTATTTATTCTTATCTGAAATTTTTTGCCATAATTTTAATATTAGAATAAAATAGAAAACTAATAATAATAATAAACAATAATGATAGTAAACAATAATAATAATAAACAATAATAACAATAAATGTTAGTAATAATAATAATGTCTTTTTGTCAGAACATGATTTGAATGTTGTTTTAGTGCCTACTTTTGGAAATGTCACTAATAGTGGTAGTAGTAGTAGTAGTAGTAACAAGGAAAGAGAAGTGTTAATCTTAAAAATTTACTATGCCTTAAACTTTGGCCTTACTATTTTAAACTTTCAAAAATGAGAAATATTGTCATCGCTTTTAATATTATTCAATATTTCAGCGTAACTGTTTTTCTTTTTCTCATTCTTTCCGCACTCTCTTTTCTTTTTCTCTTCATCCTCTCCCTTACAAATCTCATTGTAAAGTTTGCAACCTTTTTTTCCTTTTTTTATCTTTCTTTTTTAACGATTTTGTTTATTCCCCGAGAGATAAGAGAAAGGGAGAGAGAAAGAGAAAAAAGTACAATCATTATTTTGGTGTACCAGAAATAGTAGTATTAGTAGTGGTACTAATAGTAACATAACAGGTGTCTAAATACGAATATCTTCACTTTTTCATTTTCAGATACGAAGAGAGGGAGAGAAAGAGGGAAAGAGATCTGTTGGGAATAAATTTCTCTCTTTTTATTTCTGTCCATTTTCGTTCTTTCTTTTATTTCATCTTTAGTTTTTTAAAAATAAAGAGAATTCTAAAAAATGAAATTAGCCAATTTACTTTATGAAAACAAAAAGTGGAAACTTTCTTGGCTGTCGTAAAATATTCTTAAATATAACTAAATTTATTCCTTACACACACACACACACACTTATATATATATATATATGTGAACGTTTTTTTATTCATTAATTTCTATTTATTAATTATTATTTTATATTATATATTACTAAACTATAACTTTTCTGCTTAAATAATTTAGTTAAGAAAAAGATAATAAGAATTTGTTATGCATTAACAATATATTATATAATAATTCAAATTACAAATACAATAATGAATAATGAATATGTGAAATAGAATAATGAATAATAATGAAAGACAATAATGAATAATGAATATATGAAATAGAATAATGAATAATAATGAAAGACAATAATGAATAATAATTATGTGCGCATATTAATTATATAATATTTATCTAATTATATAGAAATATTTGCATAGTTTCAAAAAAAGGCATTTCTAAAAATTTAATATAAATTTTACCAAAAAAATAATTTTTATAATATATTTTTGCATGGATGTTAAATAATAGCTAATAAAATATAATTATTACTCATTGTCTGGTAGTAATTTAAATTTATAAGAGAATAAAATACTAATGAAAGGTTAATGAATTAAAGGTTAATGAATACATTACATTAAATGATATTATCCAATTTTATACTTTTATTCATTGAATTTTAGCAAATTAATTTATTCAGTAATACTATTTGTAATATTATTTGTTATAATGAAGAAATGAATCATTGTAATATTACTTTTTAATTATTGTATTATTCAATTTTACAATTCGTTGTTTTAATTTTGATATGAAAGAAAGAAGTACTATATTATTATAAAGCTGATTTATCCACTATAAAGTAGTTTAGAAATGATTAAATCCTTTTTTTATTGGTAATATATAGAAAATTACAGTAATATTATCAGTGTCCCTTACAATATTATTATTATAGTATAGTTACTGTACCAATTTTTTTACTGTATTATATTATCATATATATGTACATTAATACAGAAACATTTTATGATCAATGAAATAAGTGAAGTTAACTATGTATTGATATATCGGATTATTTCAAATTACATTAAAAAAGTTGGCTTTCGAATTTTCTGTTTAATTTTATCTGTTCGTTTCTATTTCACTTTAATCATCTCTATCTCACTTAATAATTACTTTAATAAATTAAATTTAATTATTTATAATTAATTCTTTTGCATTATATATTATATTACAGTAGTTATTATTTGATCAATAAAATTTAAACATTATTCGTCACACAATAATAATTCAATTAATTGATTTCGAAAAAATATTCAATTTTGTTGAAATTATCATTTTTTCCTCTTTTGAAAATTTTATTTCTATTATGCACTGAATTTACTATATTATATAGTAACTACGAATAATAATAATAATACATGAAGACGATGCTTGTACATTAGTAATACAGTTCATACAATGATATATCATCGTATAACCGTAACATACTACACTATAATATATGAAACGATAAATTGCTGGCCACTTTACCATCAGAGTATTTGTTATACATCAATTTAGAGATTATATGAAGGATGAGAATAATGACCGATAATGACCTGAATGTACCACTTTGCCCTCTCATCATCTCATTCATGCATTCATTCACTGATTGTGCTGTATGATATTGATGATGATAATGATGATGTATTAATTAATATGAATTTAATTACCCCAAAACGACAAGATGATGAATTAGTTTTGGGAAGTTAAGATAACTATATCATATAATAAAGAAAGTTAAGATTTCTTTGAAAAAAGATTAAAACAAATAAAAATAAACAAAGATATGAAGAAAATAAAATATTTGAAAAATTAGAATTTTATATTTTTACAGAATGAATGATAAATTCGCTTAAAACATATTAAAATTAAATAGCAATTAATGAACGATTTTGGCTAATTTCATTGTCTTCAATAAATTTAAATCGTTGTGTAATTTTTTTAATTCATTCAAAATTTAAAATTAATTTTGATATTTTATATTAATATATTGAAAAGTTAAATTTTACTTTATAGTAATTAAAAATGTTAATAATAATTGAAATAAACAATTGAATTAAAATAATAAAAGCATTTTATCTTTCATAACAAAAATGAGAACTTTATTTTTGTCAGATTCATAAGCAATAATAATAATAGTAATAATAATAATAAGAAGAAGAAGAATAGCAAAACTCAATACAATTAGTTGGAATTATTTGTCACAGAATCAAATCCAATTTGTTTTTGTTTTCATTTTTCTTTTCATCAATTCATTACAGCCTTACCTTTTTCCTAATCTTTTATTATCCGTCAACAGTAAGTCAATTGTCATTCATTGAAATATGAAACAATGAACGGATACAAACACCTGCATATTAATTAACTCTCTCACCTGTCCCTTTATGTTTATTTCTATTCAAACAATATAAACAATAATTTTTTTTTGAATTAATTCTCCAAATTTTTGCTTTCAATAATAATAACAACGAACAAAAATAAAGAAAAAGGAACTAGATTTTGCAATCAAAATTAAAATAATTAAAAATTTAATCAATAAAATATACAGGTCAAAGGTTAAACAAATGCATTGTTTAAAAAGTAACAGTTTTTTTACTATTAACATATAAATACATTTAACAGATAATATAAATATATAAATAACATATAAATAATTTTAATAAAAGAAATTTTGGAAAAGAAGTAAATATTAAAATTTAATTTTTTGTTATTATTTCTTCTTTGCGAAATGAAAAGTAATTTTTTGAGAAAATTTTTTAAAATTTAATTATTTGAACGAAATGATCGAATTTTAGAATATTTTTGTTATTAAAAGAAAATGAGAAATAACAGTGAAAATGAATAATTTCATCGTAAATTATAATTTATTGTCACATTACTAAAATTTCGGAAGCTTTTATTGTTTCAGTAAATTTCCATTAATTATTTGCTGGCAGTTTTTCAATTCAATAATTTCAATTATGAAATTTAGTGAAACAAAAGATTTCATTGTAAGTGAATGAGTGCAAGTAAGAATTCGAATAAAATTCATCAAATAAATCAATTACTTAAAGGTAATCATTAATGAAAAGTTATTTAGTAATGATGGCAAAGTGATAATAATACAACGGCGCATAAATATCACTATTTGATGTTATGATAATAATGTGACAGTTGCGATCGATCGTTGTCACTTTCTCTCTCTCTTTCCCTCTCTCTCTCTCCCTGAATTATTTAAATTTCAATAAAAAAAGAAATCAGAGAAGCATTCGATATAATTTCACATTATCCCATTGATAATTATATGTTCGTTCGTTGATTTAATTATAGAATAATATATTTTTATAAAAAATTTTATGCTCAAAATGATGAATTTCTTTCTTTCGATTTTAAATGATAACATTTTATTGATAATTAAAGAAAATGAAAATATTTTCAAATAAATTTAAATTGCAAAAAAAAGAATTAAAATGCATTTTACTGAATTAATTTAAAAGGCAAACGTTTTTTGGTATTTTAATTTCGAGGAATGTAAGAAGAAATAAGTAAGTGATATAAGGTTAGAAGGAAAGAGCCAGAAATATAGCTTGGCCAAGGATAAATAAAAAATTTGGCCTTAAATAAGTAAGGAGTCTAACTATTGCTTGCATTCATGCAGCATTAATAATATAGCCATCATAATCTAATCGATAAGAAATAATGAAAAAAATATTTAATTAAATTGAAAGCATTTGAATAAAACTTTAATTGTTAAAACAATGAAGTGATAAAATGGAATAAAATTAAAATGAGAATTTCATTTTTGTAGTAAAAAGTGATTGGGAAGAGAATTTGCAATTTAGGATTGGATAATAAAGCAAAAGATGACATTGAAGCAAAGAAGAAAATTCAATTTTCTCTCAACTTCTACTCCAATTTCTCATTTCTTATTCATTTATTAAACTCTTCTAAGAGAATTTCAACTTTAAAAATGAGAAAAATCTGCGTTAGCTAAAATATTTTTCAAAAAAAAAAGAAATTGAAATAATTTAAAAAATTAAATTCTAATTGCAACAATACAATCATATGATTAATAATTGCAATACTATAATCATATAATTAGTATATTATATATAATAAGATATAAGCTAAATAAAAAGTAATAGCTAAACATCTGATTACATTTCAATGACATATATGAAAGTAAAATGGACGTAGTATATTATATATAATAAGATGTAAGCAAAATAAAAAGTAGTAGCAAAATATTTGATTATATTTTGAAATGACTTTTATGAAAGTGAAATAGACGTACGTACACAATTAGCTACTGCTGCTCGCATATCACCGGTATATTTTGTGAATTATAATTTAAACGTAATTTTTTATTAAATGAAATGTCTAACTTTATGGTACTCCCATTTCCATCATTTCTTCTTTCCCTTCTAATTTTTTCTCATAGAAAAGTTTTAATTCATTTTAATAGATGGAAGCATTTTAATTTATGTCGATTTTTCTAGAAGCAATTTGTTTGCATAAGTATTAGTGGTGTATATGTATGTTGCATGTGCTTTTAAAATGAAATTAAATTGAATTGAATTCATTGGAGAGAACCTAAGCAGTAGTAAATTTAATTAAAACAAAATATGTTTAACCAAACTGAATGGATACACTCTAATAGAACAATGAATTGAGCTATATAGAATTGAAATACTGAATTAAATTGAATCGAATAAAAAGTTCAAATTGAATATGAAAGTTTACATATATTCCAACAAAAAGTTATTTGCATCATATCGGGACCATTTTAGTGGATATGGAAATGTAAACAAATCAGGAAAATATTAATGAAATTAATTACTCGCATAAATTTTGTTTAAATGAAAGATAGGAATTTAAAATACAAACAGAAAATATTTCGAATTACATATTTAAAAAAAAGAAATATGAAATTCTTCTTAAATTATAATTTTAATTTTTTATGATAAAATTTACGCTAAATTTGGTAAAAAATTAAATTTAATTATTTGAATAATAATTCCATTTAATTTATGTTATAGTAAAAGCTTTTAAAATAGCTTAAAAATTCATTTAAATACTTATGTTAAATATCTATGCCTGTAATAATTATTTTATTAGGTAAAACAATATATACTTATGATATGTTATCAATTTTTATTCTGTTGATAATTTTTTTCATCAATGATATTGATAAATCGTATCGCGGAAGTTTTTCTTGATGACGATGACAATGGTGACGATGATGATAATGATGATGATGATAATTAGTTGTTTATCACAACTTTATTAATTGATGGAGGATTTATTCTTTGGGTACGTTATAAGATAATCATCAGAAAATGTCATCGGCACAATCAATCACTATGTTGATAGTACTTCTGGTAATACTGTCAGCAGTAATATTCTTGAAGTATACTTCATGATTATACTGATCAAATCGAATTGAAGTGAACTATTTATCATTCTTTAAAACATTTGAAAGGAATTGAACCTTTGACGAACTATTTATCGTTCTTTAAAACATTTGAAAGGAATTGAACCTTTGACGAACTATTTATCGTTCTTTAAAACATTTGAAAGGAATTGAACCTTTATAGCGTAGATGTCTAAAATATAAAATTACTTTGATTATTTATTCCAATGAATTTATATTATAAAATTATTTCCATTTTCCGATAAACGATATTGAAAATAAAATGGAACAGTTACTATTGAAAATTTCATATTAAATATTATTATTTTAGCTCAGTTCTAAAATTTAAAAACTTTAATAATTTTCACTTTCTTCTTTCTCTCTATGCTTTATGAATAAAAATTATCATTTGAAAAGTTACACTTCTGATACGGTATAATGAAGAAAGTGTATTAATATTTAGGATATACTTGACGATGATAGTATTAGCAAAGAGTACTGCAAATAATAGGAAGTAGCATGAATTTCAAAATTGTTTGCAACTTGCATGAAAACCTTTGGGTTTTGTTACATATAATCGTGCGGAAATTATCACGCAGTGGCTACAAGTTTGTTATATGGCCTGAGCACTGGTGTTGGACATCAATGGTAATGGCATCAATGATAATGACTGGATAGATTTAACAGTCTATATAATCGCTATGTAATATTTATATGTTCACGTGATTAGTACATCAATAACCAATTCCATTTTCCTCCATTCTGTAGTTTACTCCTTATATCGCTTTTGCTTTCTTTTGCCATTTTCTTATTTCATCATCTGTCTTCATATTTCACTGCTTGAGATATTTCATTATTTTTTATATATAATATTAATGTTATAATCTTCTCTTATGATTAAATTCATTTTCATCTTCACTCGTTATTAATTCTTATTTCGATATTTTCTCAATTTGTAAGATTTGCATAATCTTTCACTTATTTCTCGATAACTAACGAAAGTTGAAAAAGCGATGAAAAGATTTCGTTTTATTTCTTCTCAGTTCTTGTTTTAATTCTTTTAAGCATCATTCATCTTTTTTTGTATATAAATATTATATTCTGTCTTAATTAAACTGTCATTAATTTTCTTTCATTCTGTGCTAAAATTCTTTTATAAATATGCTTTCATTCTTTCATCAGCATTTTTGTATTTATGACTTACATTCTTTTATATTTTTACTTGGAAATGAAGGTTTGAGAATTCTAATTGTCTTCCTAATGTCTCAGGTTAAACTATTACTTTTAAATTCCATCGACGAACGGAAGGAAATTGATACGGAATTGATAGAACACTGTTGCAGTAGCATTTGTAACAGCTATAGCAACAGCAACAATAATTGATGTCGCCTGAGCAAGAATTACGGTTGCTGTATTTGTATGATGAAGAAATTATAAAAAGGTGATGATTATATGAAAGAAGTTTCTTTTAAAAGCATTTCATCATCTTTGAATATATATTTCTTTCATTCAATTGTTTTAAGGAATAATATCGAATTATAATTAATATGCGTAAGAATTTTATGTATCCATATATCTAAATTGATTATAGGTAAATTTTATTTAAGCAGGAAAAAATAAATCTATGCTTGAGACGATGTAGACAGATGGAATAAATGATGGTTACACTGAACTATTTATTTCCATTAGATTTCGAACTCACTTATTATGCCCGAAAAATTCATGGTTGAAAGAATTTATTTATTAACATAATTTTTCAAGTATAATACATTTTATTTTCCCTTATTATATAATAAGGAAGGAATTTAAATTTTATCTTTTGCGGGAAGAAATTTCATTTTTAACAATACGATATTACTTTATAGTTTATTAAAAGAATGTTTGCTCTAAACTTATTTTAAAAATTATTGTTTGTTCTGTTCCAGGTTGTTAAATTATTAAAATTACCGTTTACAAGTGTTGCAAACATATATACATGTCATAAATGCTGAAAAAAGATTATCATTTTAAGCAGTATTTGTTTGACTAAGTTATTTAATTTATCACTTTCATTTAATTTGTCACTTTTATTCTTTATTGTTTAAAAATTAAATCTTTCAATAAATTCAGAGAAAATTGGTATGAATATCTATTACTCTTTAATAAATGGAATAAGAGGATGAGATGCTAAGAAGAAAAAAACATAACTACTAGAGTGAATTTATTCAGATTAAGGATTGGAAAGTTGTAATCTATTGGTTGCTATTCTTTAGGATTGCGGTGCATCATGTGGAAGCCGTTAAATTTGCTAAACTACTCAAATGTGACGAGTATCAAACTCTCGTCGAACAGTACAGTTTCAATTGGATTATCTTTTCAGTACAGCTATGGGAACGATTGTGGAAGGCTTCAACACGTATTCTTCTCTTCGAGACCGTTCTCTCCTACCTCTTCGATTGTAGGTTGTTGAATTGATGAATTAAATGTTGCGGTAAAGATTGGGTGAAGGCATTAGGAATTGTTGAGGACTATTGTCAATGTGAACCCTTCTTTCAAAAACTGAAATAGGTAGTTATGCAGGATGCGATTATCATGATTTGCCACAGAACATTTTTCATCGATATTCTTGGTGATTTCTATGCTGTACGTTCGATGATAATCACAGCAAAAATTTCGTTCTTATTATTATCGAAATTGAAAAAAAAAACTGGAATTTCAAGAGCTCAAAACTAATACTTCAGTGGTTTTATTTTCAATATAAGACTTGAGAAATTCTTTCTATCATCGGATCTATATTAACTCTTTAACTGTTTTAGGCGATCGAAAGCTCCATCGACGGTTGTTGTGCATCAATTTTACAAACAATATGCGTGACATAATTGAAGTTTTGAAAAATTTCGATGGGATTTTCAAAAATATGAAGCCTGATGTCGTGTGCGAAAAAATTTCATGCATAAGCCGACATCATGCAAATTTGATGTTGCCGGTGAAAAACATAATTAAGCGATTAGGTGAATTACTGTGTTATTATCCGTCTCTTTTTAGTTTTTGAGGATTTTAAAATGCAGCGAAATTCAAAGCAGAATTCATAGTCATTACTGCTACGAAAATAAAATATAATAAAAGTGTTATAGACAGAAAATTACTAGTAAATAACCGATGGAAATATTAACTTAATAGTTTATTAATGTCACTTTTCATCTATAATTTTCAACCTTCGATTTAAAATTTAAGAGAAAACGCACGCTGTTCTTATTACATCGTTTTCGATATAAGCTAACAGGCGAACTTCTTACTAACTTATTGTAACGCTCCAATCAATAGTTACCTCTTAATAGCGAAGAAATAACTGTTTTGTGCAGTTAACGCTCATTTATATCTCTTTGAAGGAGAAACATCTGCTAAGAAATACATTTTGCGAGCAGTACTTGATATGGGCGAAGGAGGGTTCCTGGATTTGTTGAATGCAGTGGCAGCTTGCTCAGATATTGCTCATCATTTTGTGACGGAATCGTACCCTGATTTTGAGCGATATTATTGTAAGCCGTTGAAAATGTTTTCCAAATAACGAGCATTAAATTTACAGATAAAATCTATCAATGTTTTGAGCAACAATTTTTTAGAGTGCTCATGAAATAGTTATGTATAGTTCATGTTTATCCGTTATTTTTTAGAACTTACCCATTTAAGGATTGTTGTTATCATATACCATTGGAGGAAAAGAGAGTTGATATAAGAGATTTTTGGACGTTAAAAAATATTTTTTATATGATTAATTAATTAGAATATTATTTTTTGAATAATTGTTCTAATTGTATTTGGGATGTGACTTGATTGAAAATTCTTACTTGGTTAATGTCAGTTTTTTAAAGATTATATAAAAATACTGGGAAATAAGACGATGATTAACTAATTATTGCATTTCTGAATTGTATAATTTCACTTCAGGTTTGTTTCTGCATGAACGCGGGAGAGCGGAACGAGGTTTGGCTGATTGTTGTATTTATTAATACATATGAGTTATTGCTCGGACGCAATGAATTGTATGCTATCAATAATAACCCATTATTTAACATTCCATAAGGATTGCTGTAAAAATAAAATTTGAATTCGTAATGTTAAAGAAGGATCTGTATGAATTATGAATTATTTTTATTTTTTTTCAACCTGATAGCAAAGTTAATAAGTATCTTTATTTTCCAACATGCATTTCTATAAATTCAGCTAAATCCTGATCGACAAATGAGAACAGATATATAGGGAACTTTATGTACAAATTTTCGGACTGTTTTCTAGGAAAACCTGGGGGAACAAATAGAAGTTCGTCATTTGGTTTATATTCGTATTTCGTTTCATTTATCTAGCCGTTTCCTTATTCCTGTCTGGGCTTATTTTTTTTTCAATGAAGTTGTCCGGGCTTATTATTTGTTTTCTGTTGTTTCCAGGATGATAAATATAGGCGTACCTTTGTTTTTAATTTCATAATTTTCTTCATGTATTCAAACTGTAATGACTTTGGATTCTCTTTAATCTGTCGGATAGCGTAAAGAAGCGAATTTTGCAAAATATCCATCTTAATTATGATAATGCACCTTGGATATCTTCTGGGCAATGATGTAGTTCATCTTTAAAGAACTAACCATTGAGCTTTCTACCGAGATCGAACCAATATATTCCATTCATAAACACTAATTTTTTTTCACTCCCCGTATCAAATATGCGTCCTATACTTAGCGTTCTAGCACTTTGATATCACATATGCGTCCTAGCATTTTAATATTACATTATCAGAGTTTTATTGTTCTTTTTCCAGGTAGACTTTATTTTTGCGAATGTGATATCCCAATAGCTAATGTTATTATGGAATCACGATCAAATAAACAGGAGAAAGTGTGCATGATGGATTTACGTTATGAGCATTTTCCTATCAGTGCATCAGATGCAGTCAAGGATGATATTTATGAAGGTTTTTGTTATTCCTTTCTAAGATAATTTTGCTGTTATTTAAGGTAAATAAGCACAATCAGTTAATCATTTTACATTTCAAACTGGTCACTTATTTGGAGGAGAATATTTACACCTAAAAGGCAGGGAATCTCGATTTGGACGATTTTCTGATAATAGATTTTTGTTGAATAAGATTATAAATATATATTTTAATAACAATATTTCACTAAGAGTACAGTATGAAAATTTTACATCATAGGGACAAAGCTTGCTGATATTAGGATAAAAAAAGGCTATCTGCATAATTAATTGCAGAAATTAAGGTAAAATAAAGGTGCGGATTAGGAAGAGGTTATTTGCAGGTGAAGTTATTGTTTTACGAAAATATCAGGAAGAAATAGCTCAAGCAGCTTATAATGGACAAAATACTTTGATTTATGCACCAACAGGAACGGGCAAGACTATAGTAGCGGCTTCGATCGCTCGAAATCATCTTGTAATGGGCAAGAAAAATAATTTTCATACGAAGGTATTTGAAAATTTTACTGGGAGCTCTATTTTGAAAATGTTTTTATTGGGAAAAAATATACTGTTTTTGCTCTATTCAACTCTCTTCTGTCTAAAGCCAAAAGCTGTCGGAACTCCCTTATCGTAACTATTTTGTGGAGAAATATAAAGCGAGTTGAATAACACTGTCTTCATAACTTATGAAATTGCATCGAAATGTGGGATTTTATTGTTGCAAAGTGAAAGATTATGGGTAATTTGAAGGAATTGCAAGCAAAAAATTAGAAATATAATATGTATTTGAAATCCTGTGTTGGACAAGTTTCTGTTCGGTGTGCGTTCAATGTCAAGATAAGGAAGAAGTTTCAGATTTGTTTTTTTGTTACGAATACGACATTTTTGGAGCAACAAGCTAAGTTGCTGGAGAAATTTGTTGGTCATCGTTGGAAAGTTGTCTTTTTGAGCGGTATAACAACGAATACACCTATTGTAGAGACGATTGAAGCTTACGATGTTATTGTTATTACACCTCAGCTTATTGTGTTAGTAGTTCTTTATATATTTATTCTTTGGAGATACTTATTTTATCATTGTTCTCAGGAAAAATTAAAATTTATGGGATATTTGTTTTCGGTACTGCAAATTTTTGCAGTGTTCTCCGAAGCCAGCGTTCTGTTTTTAATCGAAATGCAGATGATTTTATTTGATGACTAAAACATTTCCAGTAATGATTATTCTATCATTTAGCATTCCAGGAATCTCTTGAAGATTTGTAATGAAGACAATGGTTTACCCTTTTCGTTATCTTCATTCTCGCTAATGTTTTTCGATGAAGCTCATCATGCAGATGGAAATCATCCTTATAATGGTATTTTCAAAGCCCTATCATCATGATTGCAATAAAGACAGTGATTTGTCGCTGCATCATCGAATTACTTAATTATCGAACGTCAAAACATTATTCCCTTTTTAAGGAAATATTTTCCTGCTAAAATTTTGTATTCTAGTGATTATGAATGAATATCACGACATGAAGCAAACTGGTAAGATTCTCGATGGGAAACGCTTGCCCCAGGTATTATATTCAGAAAAGTTACTCTTTAGCTTTGCCTGACATACTGATATATTACATTATTGATGCGAAGTATTATCAATTGTAACTCAGCAATCATATTAGGCTATGTTAACAAACGAGTTTAGCCCTGTGATTCTTTTATAGGATACATGTTGCTTGATTACCAGAAAAGCGCCAAGCTAAATAATTGGACAGTCCTGATTTTCCATGTGCTAGCAAAATCTTATTATTCAATCTTAAAATTTAAAGCTAATGTTTCATAGATTGTTGGCTTGACGGCTTCGTTAGGTATCGGTAATGCTCAAAATGCTTTGGAAGCAGTAGAACATTTTATTAAAATATGTGCAAACTTGGATATTACTGTTCTAAGTTATGTGCATGAAAACATTGATGAACTTCGTGCGTTTTCGTGCATTGCTACTGACGGTAGGAATTTTGAAGATTTTTTAAACACCTGAAAAATGTCTTAAGCTTAATATATTATGTTAATGACTGTAGCGGAAATTGTGAGCGAAGATAATATTGACTCTTTTGTCACATGTTTTTACACTTATACTCAAATAAGAGTGAGCGGATGTAATGAATTGAAGTTTCATGTTGCTTTATTTTACTGTTATTTTGAACTTTGAGAGTCTTCAATTTCAATTGAAGTTTCAATTTATTAAATGAACTGTTCTATAAATTTCTTTCTCGAGTAAGTAAGACCTTTTCTAGAGACGAAACTAGTTGCATCCAACATAACCACTGATTCAGTAGTTATTGGTATCTTGGATCTCTTCAAGCGATTTGAAGGCATTTTGAACAGGATTGGTATGAAATTTAGCTTAATTAGTAGAACTATCCCTTAATTTTCATTCGATCTTGGAGCCAATTAGGTTATCTTTGAATCTACTGGACTTTGATCATGTTCTCAGCCATCAATTATCCTAGCACTTAAAATATATTAGGCTGTTTCGCATTGAAAATATAACATCGCTTTCGTATTTGCGGCTGCATTTTTGGCGAGCTTCACTAATATCGATTTCTTAGATTTCTGATCGAATTTAAACTTAGCTGAATCTCGAATCAAATTTGTTTATTAAAATCCTGTGTAGATGATATTCTACGTGTTGTTCGTTTTAGTGAGGTCAGTTTCCATGTCCGATAAAATATATGAACATTCGAGCAGGGATACGCTCCATAAGTTGCTAAACCCGCCACATGATAAGCACTCGAAAGGTTAGTTCATCTGGTTAGTGCTTTTAAAGGTTAGTTTATTTTGTTAGTGCCTCTTAGAGGTTAAAATTTTGAATGGGGAAGTTATCCAAGTCGCTAACTTTTAGTGCACTATTTTTTGAGTTTTATAGGAAATTTATTAAGCATTATTTTCAAATTTTGGAGTGTAAACCATACACTGAGTTGTGAACTCTTCATTTTTTGTTAATGTTTCAGTATATGAAACATGGTTTTCTCAGTTATTGGTCAGATTTGTTCCCGTAGCAAAGCTTGAGAGGGAAAGCCGTTTTTTTATAATGACATGCTTGCAGTTCATTGAAGTATGTTTCGAATTTAAAACAAATAATGTTGTTAGATTGAAAATTTTTAATAACTAAGCAAAACAACGTGCTTAGATATTTAGTATTTGGTCAGTCCTTAAATACGTGTATAAGGAGAAGTTCTAAGTAACAATGTGAAAATTTTGTGCAATATTCTGCTGTGAGATTTGATAACTAATGAAAATAAAAGTTGATCAGCAAAATCCGTGCAGGTATCCATAATTTGACTAAAATAAGACAATTTGTTAATTATGCCATGTACTTCTTTTGTACACTGCCCATGGTATGTAGTTTGTATTATCACGAGGAGATACGTCACTCTGAATGATCCGACTGCTAGATGTAATGAAATTACAAGAGTAAATGTTATTTAGTCACTACTTTAACGTCAGGATGAACTTAAAATTTCTGGATCAGTTTATTTGTTTCAGATCTTGTTTCGTACCTTGGAACATTATATTCATTTTCCTTCGTATGTTGCCAAAAAGTATTTTGAAAATGAATTTGATATCATCCGACACACTGCAAATCAGGAACTCGTGGATATCATGCAAAGTATTTGCCTTTTGTGCACATTAATTTCGATTTATTCAAGGCTTAATTTTATCAGGTTAAGAAAGATTCTTACATCTCAAGTGTAATTTTGAATATGTTGAATCAGAAGGCTCTCTTCTGTATTTGCTCGCTACCATTGCTTAAAATTAATTTATATATTAATTTGTTTTTATATTTATGCTTATTTTCATTGCTGATTTTTACTTTTTAATTTATGCGTTTTTCCAGCATGCCCTCTAAGAACTATTACTGAAAATAATGCAAATAACGAACTGTACAATGAGCTTCTGCGGTAATTTTTTTTCCAAAATCAGATTTGAAACTATTCGAATAAAGCTAAATTTTAATCAATATTTCAAATTTGAACAGATTTTTAAAGAAGAAAAAATTTAATATTAGCAAATCGAATTTTAGTGAATTATATGATCAGTTCACTAAGCAGAAAGATGGGCGTGCTATTATTTTTGTACTATCAAGAGATTTTGCGGGGCAATTATCAGAAGAACTGAATAAAGATGAAAGCCTGCAAATGTTGGATGTTAAATCGGATTTTATTACAGGTATGAATCGAAATTCTTAAAATAAGCAAGAAGTGGAACATTGTATGTTTTTATAAGTTCCCGTTTTCAAAAAACTAAATATAAAATAAATTCCCGTTTTCAAGAATTAAAATAAAATTTCCTGAATTGCATTGGAAACGTCCAGGATTAATGTCATTTTCAAAATTGAGCTCATTTGGCTGTTTTTATTAGTATTTGACCGAATTTGTAATCTTTAACTTCTCTATGACGAAATTTTATAATATATTAAGCTCAAATACCTCAAACCTAGTCCGTTCTGAAATGCTGCCGTATCTTATTTGAATTTGTAGTTTGATGTGTTTTTTGTCTTGAAGCTCAAAGAAAAAGTAGTACAGAGAAAAAAACTTCTTGCAGATGAGCTATCTTTAAAAAATGAATCTTATATTGCTACACTGGTTAAATCGAAGTAGGCTAGATAGATCTAACAAAGATATTTGATGGATAATCTGGACATGTATAACCCTTCCTCTCTCGACCTTCTTGTGTTTCCATTTTGGCTTCTTTTCTCTATCGTCTTGAGTTAAAAAAGTAGGGGTTTGAATAGTTGCACTTCCAATCACTTTTAGTTTTATTTTGGTTTGAAGGCATCAATGCATCGGGTATGATCGGTGGTCAATCTGTCAATCAGCAGCGTGATATACTGGCACGATTTACGTCGGGTGATATTAAAATTTTATGCGCAACATCTGTCGCAGAAGAGGGCATCGACATCCAGAAATGCAATCTTGTCATCAAATATGATTATGTGACCAATGAAATTGCACATGTACAACAAAGAGATTCGTAATTCATCACTGATTTAATAATTCAGCATTCATTTCGATATCCCTATTTGAGAGTTACTGTGAAATATTATAGTTTTTTTTGTCGGGAAATAAGAGATTGTAGTTTCAGAATCAGTCAGCAAAACCAATTTATTAAGCACTAATTTCCCATTTCTTTAGTATCTGCAATAGAATTATGCCACGGTATTACCGTTAATAGTCATTTAGAATAAATGGATTGATAGATTTGATCTTATTTCAACATAACACTAAAACTTGATCGAAGTTAGAAACTTTCACAAATTAAATGAACAAAGATATTGATTGAAGAAAACCTTATCTTCATCCACTTCTTACTGGTATATGACAAATAATTTGGCATATTGTTTTAGGGCGAGGCCGAGCTACAAATTCGCGTTGTGTTTTGATAACGTGTGATCAAAAATTGCAAGCTCGTGAGGAGAAAAATATCATTCGAGAGCAAGTTATGCGAAGTGCTTTGCAGTTGATCGATCAGAAATCACCAAATTGGTTTCAGGAAGAGGTATGAGAGAGAAGTTAATATCAGTTTTTCGTATTTTTAATATATGTTTAAGGAGCAAAAAAATGTTTGGGAAAAAAAAGAATGACTTTATCACACTTTATAAAATCTGTCTTTGGTTTTTCATTTCAAATTCTTACTCTCTGCGAAACATTGATGTTAGGAAATTAAAAAAAGGATTTATAAAATTCCTATGCTGCCAGAAAACACTTTTATTTATGTTTTCTAAAAATTAAGAAAAAAAAGACACTAAAAATGTAAAAAATTTAGGTACTGAAGCGCGTAGAACAAAATAAAATGGAGCGAGCCCGAAAAAAACTTCTCTCAGATGAGAAAAAGATTACACTAACCTCTAGGCAGTACACATTATTATGCAAGTTAGTATTGTTCTCCACTTCATTTTGAAATATCGTAGTTTCTCGTTATTATCAGAAAAATTGCTGTGTCTAGATCTGATCTGTATGTATAGATTTTTTCCTTCATTTACTCTCATATATATATAATTCTCAATCCACTTAAAATTAATTGAAGATCCTTGATACCAGTGTCTCAGCATAATCGGTTGAGGTACCAGACTATTTTAGAGTTCTTCAGTACAGAATACTGCAAAATTATTTTATTGAATCTAACAGAACAGTGTGAATTATAATAAAGGTTCATATTTATGTTCCAGCGACACCTCATCTCACTTTGGACATTTTGGAATAACTTAGAGAAATTCTTTATCCGTTTCCAAATGCTTGTTAATTTTCAGAAAATGTGATGCGGTTATTTGCGCTAGTAGTGATATTGTTGTGACATCCACCCATTCTCAGTATCTCTGTATTTGTAAAGAAATTTGGAGTCGTTCAATCCAACGACCATTTTCAAAAGATGTGGTGGAACGAGAAGCTTGTTATCAGTTAAAAGGCATTGGATCGGTATAATTTTTAAACTTTAGCGTTGTATGTTATCCACTCAGTTTGTTTATTCCATTTTTCACTGAAAAAGCATCTGAAACACTTTTAAAAATCTAATCTTTTCTGTTATTCTCATTTTTAATTTATATTTATAGGTATATTGTATAAAGTGCAATCATCAATGGGGTCGTGTTGTTCGCTATAATGATTTTACACTACCTGTCATCGCCGCCAATGGTAAAACTTATAAGTGTTAACAGTTCTCTAATTTTTGAAGGAATAGAAATGTAAACTTTAACCAAATGGTTTTTGAAATAAAAAGTGATTTTTGTAGCATTCGTTTTGGTTGCGGCAAACGGGGAAAGATTCCAAAAGAAACGGTGGAAGCAGGTACATCCTAACTTTTCATTTAATTTTTATTAATTGATTTATTTGGGTATTTTGATTACAACAATTAGGAAAATCAGGGTGTTCATTTTGCGAAATGAACATACTGATTTTCCTAATTGTTGTAATCAAAACTGTGTTCCGATAATATAAAGCGCATTATTATCGAAAGAGCGACAGTTCTTGGCTTGATTAGTTGCTCAATTACTTATCACTTAGTTCTGCTGTTCCTTTATGAATCTTCGAAAAAAGTCTACTTTATATGAATTTATTTTTGACATTAAAATGATAATTGATAGATCACAGACTTCCGAGTAACGCTAATGTACTCGTTATATACTTCATGTTATCATTTGTAAACTGGATATACATAAATTTTTAGTTTTAAAGCTCTAGGAAATTAATTTCTTCAGATAGTTGAAAACTTATTCAATCCTCGGAATATTGAATTACATGACTATGCAATTATGAAAGCTGCAATTGTACCCAATTCGATTTTTGATGGCTTCTGCATTTAGTGTATATCATAACTCTCACTGTAACTGCAAGTTTTCATTATTTCTTTTATTGCTTTGCATGTGAAATCTCGGAGCAACCAGATATTTTAGTGTAGAAATGGATGTTAACATGATGATATAACCATTTGAAATTTCTTGGATGCATAATCTGTTTTCCAATATTTTGGATTAGAGCAACAAAAGGATTAAATAATGATAGTTAATTCAGAAGAAAACTGTTTGCAACCGAAATTAATGAGTAATATTACCTTAGAAATATGTGTCAATTAATGTTATATCATTATATGTCAATATCATTTTTATTTAGAAGTACATGTCATTAAAATATGATGAAAAAATTTTTGTTTTGATCATGGAATAAATTTGCACTCCATAACAATAGATGAAATCAAAATTTAGGACTATGTAAATATAAAATTTAAGAGTACAAAATATCTTTTACACACACGTCAAAAAAGAGAAAGGAAAGAATAAAATATCACCTACTGACCAAACCTATTTTTTGTGATGAGGAAGAAATGGACGTGAAACATATTGATATTACAATGATTGTTTAAAAGTAATCTGCTGAAAAAGGATTATAATGCGATCCTATAGATTGTTCCACTTACTGCAATCCTCTTGTTGGTTCTATCAGAGATAATTTAAATGAGAAAAAAAAATCAAACGATTAAATGAGAAAAAAATACAATATCCAGTTGAAAAATAACAACAAAGTACAGCCTGAGAAAAAATGCAAAAAATTAAAAAAGGGAAACCATCACGGTAAATCAACTAGTCATCACTATCACAACCGCTGTATTCATAATCATCACTCTGATTTGCCGAATTATTGTAACTATAAACATCGCTCACATCGGATGGATACCCAATGCTAGTTGATAACTTATAAAAAGAATCTAGGGAAGCTGAATGTACAATAACATCATGGATTGCTGATGAACGAATATAATCTAGAATCTTCTGAAAAAAATATTCCATGAATCTTATACTTTTATGAAGAATGATCAAATTATTAACATTCAGAAAAGACCAGAACAAATGATATAAAAGGAAGTGCTATAAATTGCAAATAAAACAAACCTCTTCACTAGCAATTTCGATGCAAAACTGCCGTATATCGCTCGACTCCTCATGCATATTATCTCCGTTTTTATATGTGAATTTAACCATTCCAACATTTTTTATGTATTCCGTCTTCTGAAATATAAATCATTCAAAGAAAAATTTTTCTCAATCACACGATATTCTATGTCTATTTAACTTCTAACCCTAGAATATGATAACAAAGTTTGCGTTGAGTATAGCCTCTTTTTCTACCGAACATTTGAAAAATAATCCAACAAGCAAAAGGTCCTGTGTTCTATCTTAAAATAATAAATTCCATACCACTCTCTTATATATGCTACAATTTGACAAAACTGGCGCTCTCAGTCATCATAATGATCCTTTTCATCTCCTATGATCAAACTAGCTAATTCTTTCAATCATTTCCTTCTTATAAATTAGTTATGGAACCAATATAGCCATAGAACAATTTAGAACACGTTTTGCAATGCGCTATCACTCTTAATCACTAGCAGGATGCATTAAAATGTCCAGATATAGTAAAAATATTGGCATGAAGCATACCAAGTTACATCCTACACGATCATCTGGCAAATAATAGCATCGGTTAACTAAAACCTGATTTACAATCATGCTTATCGCACCAATTTTTTTAGCTGTAACAGCTTCTGACAAGCTAAGACAAAGTCGTCCACAAGGTGCTCGAGCAGTGAAGAAATTAACAGCATTCGTTACATGATTAATCCGAAAAAAGAATGCCTGAAGTCTATTGTTCAAATCATTTCAATAAAATCTTCAAAAAATTCTTTCAAAGAATTTGTATTAAATATTAGGGATTTCATATATGCGCATTCTTATAAGAGTCGCTTATTAGCAGTAAGTTTAAATGAATTTTTTGAATTCGAAAGTTCATTTAGTCCAAAATAAGTCTTACAATTAACTCTCTTATTCAGTTTCTCTTATTTTCTTCACAAAATTTCACTAAACATTCTCATTTTTCCATTTTTTAACGGGATAAAACTATTTCAGAGAAAGGTCATCACAAAATTGTTGCATACAATTATGTAATATAATTTAGGAATAATTCGATTCATTTTGAAAATCAGCCAATCAAATAAATTAGCAACGTTGAACTAGAAACTAAAAAATATTCAACCTTGAGTGCCACATTGATGCCATTAACTGTAAATTTTGAATATGATGGTATGATCGCCACTACTTCATCACGAATCAAATGTAGCAAACATCGATCTGTAAGCGCTATTGGTTGGCTGAAAAATAAGAAAAAAGCTTACAACAAATCTTTTTCATATATATTCAAAATGTTCATAAAAATTACAAAAAAGCTAACAAAATAACAAGACAAATCGTTTACTTTTGAATACAAGTACGATCAAGATCGATAACAAATTTCATCAACTTTGAGCTACAAGTTCCAATGATATTGTCTGAGATAACACCCGATGAAAGGTAAGCATTCTAGAAAAAAACAATTCGATTGAAAACTTTCATTATAATATAGTAAGAGATTATTGCGTGAATGTTACTATATCAAAATAATCAATGCATATATTATATTAGTTCGAATATTGTTGACGGCAGTTATAAAAATGTGAAATTATTGACTTTTTTTACTCTTCTCCACTTATACAGTCATCCTTCCGATCATTATCTCTTGCTGTGAAAGAGAATTCAAGACAAGTTGATACCAGAGACCATTTTCCATTGAAATGAAAGGAACAAGAGTGACCGGATCGATTAATGTTAACTCATTAATGATAACTGATGCATTTTAATGCATTTTAATGCATCAGTTATCATTAATGAGTTAACAGTTATTGACCGATGACCGAATCGATTGTCATTAGTTACTGATGCATTAAATTAGTGCAAAATTTTATAAGAATACTTGAAAATGAAGACATAATCGAAAATTTCCTTTAATCCGCATGCATATAGCTTGTAGAAAAGTACATAAATTTTCTTCTGTTAAATTACGCAAATCACCTTCAAATACCACCGTATGAATAATCCAATCTTGTTTTGTAATTAATCTTAGAACTCTCTCATTTGCTGCTTCACCATACAATAATAAACAATTAATAGAGAAGAGATCAGGCACTGAAATAAGAATAGCGTAAAATCACTCAGATAAATCGTGAATATCGTTTCATTTTAACTAGGCTTTAAAAATCGTAGTGTTAATAAGAAAGGAAAATTTAAAATTCATTGATAAGTTAATTAATTAAATTTATAACATGAATTGTAGATTATACATACCATTAATGTAAAAGATAAAGTGAAAAATGTTGATGATAAATGACAGATATAGACAAACGTTGGTGCTACATACCAATTGGAAATGTTATTAACGAAAAAGCCTGCTGGATATTTTCCTCAGAATTTGGAACATCCACTTGTCGTCCGAAATATGAATTTGCGACGGCTTTTAATACTAACTGAAAATGAAAGAAAAATTATAAAAATAATGACTGTGTCTAATTGAATCTGATGATCCATACTTTAATCTAAACTTTTTAAAATTAATAAGCATTAATGATAATTTTAAGAGCAACTTTATGTGTAGCCTTACCTTCCCATTATCTTCATCTAATGCTAAACTTAGTTTAGTGATTGCTTTACGCCTATTTTTAGCATGTTCTTCCCATAATGCTTTCCAGTGCTTTGAAACAAGACGAAAACCTCGCAATTCCCTTTGGGACAGAAAACTCCTGCAATTTTAACATCTGTTTTTTTTTATCAATCACTATTATTAATCGATATTATGTCGTAAATATTAAAAAGATAATTGCAAGAAAATAAATAATAAATACTTCCTACGCTATCGAATAAATTAATCAATGGAAAAACTAATATGAAAAAACTAATCTTAAGAATAAACTCGTACCGAAAAATACCAAATAATTATGAACTACAAAAAAAATTAAACTATAAGCAAAGAAAATTAGTATGAATGAAGACAATACAAGTTCAAGGTTAAATAAAATTAAAATAAACTTCAAAACTCACACGATTTTTAATTTATATATCAAATAATTCCCATAATAAGCAATATATAAAGTTATAATTGTTCTCGAATACTACCAAAACTAACAAAATTTATAGCTCTTTAACGATGTTAAAATAATAAAAGAGATTTATTCATAAATAATATTTTTCATATATCGTCATCCACCATTATTCATTTCATATTATCATTTTTAACTCTTCATGTATTCATTAACATACATGTATGCATTCACATGCACACAAATCTTAAAATAGATTACCAAATTTTGATAATTAGCTCGTTAGGAAGATGACGAAAGCACGATAAAAAACCAGCTGGAAGTTCACCATGGAGTTTACCACAAATAATTAACTGTTTCAGTTGAAGAACTTGTTGTGTTTCACTTTCTTCCATAAAACATGAATAATCCATCGATTTCTGAACCATTACGTCCGAACAAAAACGATCGGAAATTTTGTTATGATTTTGTTTTTTCTGTAAAAAAAGAAAATTAAACTTAATCAAATTATTATATTGTTCCTAACGTTTGCATTCTCAATTTGCAGCACGCATATAATGTAACACAATGCGATATATATATATATATATAACCTAATATCTCTCATACAAACATATCTTAGTAGTCTACCATATCTCATACAGATATACTTTAGTAGCGCTAGTAGCATAGAAAGTATAACTATAATTATCATATTATTTTTTGATAATGTCTTAATAGATACCACATAATTATGGTTTAATCATGTAAATTAAATAATGCACCAAATTTTTCAATGAAAAAATAAACATTTTATGTAAGCTATTTTTCTCCTTGGAAAAAGAAGAAAGAGAGGAAGAAGCTTTGAATTCTTTTCAACAGAAGCAAAAGAAACAAAATGAAAAGTAAAGAAGATTTAAAAATGAAAATTTGATAATTTTTATCCTTCTATTTCTCTAAAGCAAACAGTTATTTATCATATTGGATTGATTTAAGCATCATTTTCAGCAGTATACGATAAATAATACAATATACATACTAACATATGTTTCATTCATTGCCCTTTGATCTATTCATATTAACCCATGGGCTTTATCCGTCACATCTTAATAAATGGACCTTAATAATCGACATTTTCTACTCAATTGGCAAGAAAGCTAAACGAGCGAGTGTACAATAATTTGAATTAAAATACTTTTCGGGAAGATTTGTGGCGATAGGACAGTAATATATTAGTATTGTAAAATTTTCCGGGTAAGAAAAGCAAAGGGGAAGGAGTCACGGAAGAGGAAAAAAGTTGGCATAAAGAACAAAAGATCAAGTTTCTAAGATAAACGCACCAAGTAAAAGAAGATAAAGATATAATATTCACAAATTAGTTAAAACTATTCCATAAAGGTGTAATATCCACTAATTAGTTGAAACCATTCCAATAGCATATGTTCGTGGTTATCATCAATAAACGATATCAAAAAACTTCCAGATCGGTAGATATTTTCAATTATCATTATATAATTTCTTCCAAAACAATCACCAATCAATTGCTTATCCATCAATTCTGTCTTCAGATAAATCAATTAATTGAAATAATAGCAGTCTGCATCTTTTTTTATCAGGAGCTAACCTTATCTAAAGTTATTATCTTTTCTAATTCACCTGGAGCTATCCACTCATTTAACTCAATCTACCTCATCATACTTAAGCCATCGAAATCATTCAATCATTACCAATCTAAATGATAAACAACAATAAAACGAGCCGCTGTCAACACTCCATTCAGATATTCCCAATGAAAATAGTCGTCTCGCACTCACTAAAATGCTTACTTCCCCTACGAAACAATATTGAAAAGAACTAATTTTAATTTCAATTTATTCCATTTAATTAGTCAGTCATTTTCATCTCATCCATTCCGGTCCCAAAATAATAAAAACCCAAATTTAAACACATGGAAGGGATATGCGCGTTAAGCATACAACACATATCAAAAGTACGATTTTATCCACGCGAAGGAATTCAACTAATTTCTATTCAAATTTTCACGCAAATGAAAAAAGATATTGAAAGATAAGAGTACATATTGAAGGCATTAAATGTTGATACAAATATACACGAATGATTTGTACACGTTTTGATCTCAAAAATGAATAAATTTTTCTACAACTTGGAAAAAATGAAATTAAAATACAGTTTAACAAGATGAAGAAGCGTGGACAGTGTTGGTTCAATAATAAAGTAAGTGAGAAGCATAAAATGAAGAAATTCCCATGACATGTGTTTCATAAATCATCGAACAAATAGATTGGAAACAATAACTTGGCGATTAGCATTGTGAGCCAATTCTAAGTAGTTCGAGATATAATCATTTCCGGTGAGAATTGCATAAAATGTATTGAATAATCGAATAATCCCAGCTGTCTATCAATTTCCGACATAAAAAATACTTTAAAAAAAATACTATTCATCAAACAATACTGATAATTAGTGATAATCTAACAACTATTTTCTGTAAATCTTAAATATAAAGATTAATAAAGCGATAAACTAATGTGTAAGACAAGTCAATATGTGAAATAAAGAAAATGAATTATTGTGAACAGAAGGTAAACCTATCTTTCACAATTTTCTTTAGCAAAATGAATATGAGAAGTATTGAACGATCCACCGTCAACATTTATACACAGCGTCTAACGTATCCCGAGATATTTTCTATAAAAGAATCAATTATAATTCTATAGCAGATAGTAATACCGCATTAAAAAGAAATATCTTGTCTTGTGAAATATAAAAATAGGAAGAATAACGAGAAAGCTGACATCATAATCCAGGATTTCCACCCAAGGTAGTAGTGTCTCTATTACGGATTGTAAGCTGGAAACATTCACTTGTTTGCGGAATGAAGCAAAGCATGAATCGAGGAAAGCTTGCATCTGAAAATAGTCACAAGTAAAACAGAAATGAATCAAAAACTAAAGACTATAATCTATAAGATTAGGATGGTCATCGTTTAAAAGATAACAATAAAACAAAATGTTTGTTCACGCCTTACTCTATTAAATAACCCTTCCAGAAAATATTTCATTCGACAGATCACTACAATGTTCGATGAACAAAGTAATGAAAACCAATAATTTGAAACAATTAAAAAACTACTCTAAATTTAATATTTGGTCATTTAAAACAAAAACACACAATTTGACACTGAATCGAAGATCTGGCAGATGTACAACTGCTTACTGCCATATTTTCATATTGCTTGGCGATAAGTTCAAGTGCGGATACCTAAATAAGCAGTATTAAAACATTGGAAAGAAACGCAGAAAAAAGTAAAATATAAGTAATTATAAAATGAGTGAATGAATGAGAAATTATCCAGACTATAAACCTGTGCAGCTAGTTGAGAAACTCTTTCATTCAGATCTCCTTCTTCTTTTTTCAAATGATTTAAATAATCAGCTGCACGAAATAAAATTGCCGCATTAGTCGTTTTACATCCAATGGGCGAAAATGATGCTGGAAGCAACACCTTCAATTCCTGATATCCAATCTAAACCATTAAAAATTTAAAGAATTCGAGTCATACATTCTATGTTAATTTTTGACAACCAATATTTAGATAATATAATTTCATAATAACATATATAATCATTTTTTCATTCTTTTTACACTTCCAATTGAAAATGGCTGAATTATATGAACGTATTATAAATTGTTGAGGACGCTTTCTGACTTTCGCATTCTAAGACAAGTAGTTGGGAATTAGCAGCCTATCAAAAGAATCCTCAAATGATGATGTCACAGATGATCGTAAGTAATAACAATATATGACAGAAGAATGCACTTTTCATCAAAAAACCTCCATATTTTGGATTTTTAATGTGAAAGTGAGTTTAAAAAATATAAAAAATAGCTCACGATAAAGCAGGCATTTCGCCAATGTAAAAATGAGTTTTACAACAAGCCATTGTCATTTAAAACTCAAACATCTCAACTATCTCTATCTCAATAATAAAATAACGAACATTAATAGCTTCTCGACGCTGTCGTTCACATTTTAAATGAGTTGCTTTCTTACGATCTGTTGAATCGGGACTATTTTTCGACTCACGTGAGTTACCTGATGTTTCTGGTGACGAATTCGACGACATAAATTTCCTTTTAGTTTTTTTTTATTAAATTCGCAAACGATAATATCTGAATTTTTTAAAATAAACTTTTGAAAGTATGTGTGGAAAAATTACTAAAAAAATTATCTTTGATACATGAATCAATAAAGTGACAAGATACTGATGAGGAATGCAAGAAAATATTTGATGTCCTATCAGAGAGATAAAACAAACAACATCAAATACTTCGTAACACATAACTAGCCTACTCCAAAAATTATCCAATATTTCATACTTTCGATGTCTCCTTGTATGAATGTTACATCACATAACTATGCAATAAATTTAAAATTTGGATAGCCAACTAGTAGACCAAAGAGGATTGAATTGTGAGCAATAAGTTAATCCATAAATCTATACCAAAAAAGCATGAATTTTCTTCTCATTTTAAATGAACAATAATTAAAGTTTCCAAATTCAACTCTCCATACAGCTTAGATTGAATGTAAAATAAATGAACACATACATACGTCGTCAATAATATCAACCCATTCAAGATTTGTAGTAAATAATTAGTTTTTGCCCCTGAATATATAAACTAAAACATTGTTACAATTACATTACTCCGAATCCAACTTCTTCAAATCTAACCGTTTGCATATAATGTGAGCAATAAAAAGTATTATTTAATATTGAAGTAAGTATTGGGCTGATAAAATTGTCTGATGAATTGCAATTCAGCAGACAATTTTATCAGCCCAATGAATTGCAATTCATCAGACAATTTTATCAGCCCAATACTTGCTTCAATATTAAATAATACTTTTTATTGCTTACACTATATGCAAACGGTTGATATACAATATGCCATATTCTTCCCTAACTTTTGCTACTTCCAAAAAAATTTAGTTTTCAATCTTACCAAAAGAAAAATCAACTATAACAGCGATAGAAAAAGAAACATATTCTGTTCAAAGCGACATATTGAATGTAAATTTCAAGAAAAACCCATTGGTTTCAGATTGTGGACGTAGCTTGTAAGTAAGAGACTAAATACATTTTTTTATTCAACATGTATTATAATTTCATAAGTTTATTCAAAAACATGAAAAATCAGTACTACGAAAGATAAAAAGATTACTGAGGGCAAAAAAAGGATAAAGCTAAGAAGAAAAACAGCTGACTACCAAGTCAAAAACTCAAATATATACCATAACAATTAAGAAATTTCTTGCAACGTAAATAAAATTAGAACCGATAAGTAATGGAAAAGGAAGCAATAACAGCGACAGGAATGTGTAAAATAATGATATAAAATAGAGAGATGTTTGAATCTCTCCCTGTTGGATAGTCGCAACAGTAAGGAGCTGGCATATCCGCCCAATGACTCCTTTTCTCTTAACAAATGAATTACGTCCCAAAATATCGAGAAATTTTTTGTGGGACATTATCAGCGTGAAAATTAAAAATCGCATGATACTGCTACCAAATCCAACTTCCGGCTTTTACGAAACAAGAAAATTTCTGTCTAGTCATGACACATATCTTGAGTTAATGGTATGGTAAAATATAAAAATTCCTCCCAATTTTGTCCTTTCCAGTCTCAGTTGCAAAAAAACAAGACAATGATATTTCCCAGACAATATTATACGGCGATACTACAATCATGAAAACTGAATAAGAAAAATACATTAGCCCGTGAAAGATTACGAATTAAAAGAGAATAATTGCAAACTTGTTAACAAACACAAAAATTGATCATAGATCAAATTATAACCAAAATTTCAAAACATTGAAAAATTACAGAATTTAAGGAGATATGAAACTTAAAATAACTGAGAGTATTAAATATCAAATCTTTTACGTCATAAAATGAAATGAAGTAGATAATCGCTCAATTATTACTTTCTGCTTGACAAAATGAGACCAAAAAGACTCTCTTCAGAGAAACTTACATCACAAGCAGAATAAGTAGAAATACAACAATGTGAATAAAATGTGCAATAAATACTTGGCATATTTTATAGCTCAGTATAGTACCTATCTCAGCAATTCATAACGATCAACAATTTATTCTAAAGAGCTGAAGCAGTATTACAAACTTACATAAGGAATAACTTAACTTTCCAAAAATGCAAGATTGAATATTGACGTATAGTAACTAAAAAAATGAGATACATCACCAAAATAAAAAATTCACTTTATTATTCAAGTTACAACTTATACAACTACTGTTGAAAAGCTTCAGCCGGAATCCTATCACGTACAGCTAGAAATGCTTGCCCCGCAGCCTGAAATGTCAAATGGATCTTATCATACCAATAAACTTAGATTATCGGACATTGTCATCGATAATTTATTTAACGGGCAGAAAACAGACAAACATGAACTATGAGAAAGTAAAAATGATGAGTTTCCTTAGAAAATAATGCTGAATCTTATCCGGTATGCACAGCTTTTCAACGATGTGTCTCTGACTTTAAAATTAAAAATAAAGATAATGGAACAAACCTCGTAATTCCAATTTTGATCAATCAAACATTTCTTTGACCACTCTGGTTTCATTCGACTTTCCCGGCAAAATGCTTCAACCATTTGTCGCTGCATCTGTTCGTCACCTGCCGCAGCACGCTCCGCCAATGTTGGTGCGTGTTGCTCAGAGATTGATACAATAGGGCTCTGAACACCATCTGCTATGGACATTCCACCCATTGCATCCGTTGTTGCAACTGCGGCATCTGGTGGTATCTAAAATTGTTTTCGTGAAAATATTTTCGTTATAATAATTTTCGATCAGTAATGTAAATAGGAAAAATTCCGAAAAAATACTCTTTCTGCAAAATCAATAAACGGTATTAAGTATAAGATGCACTTAACTGAAGAAAAATCAAACCTTTAAGGAATTCATAATCATTGATTTATAACGTTGTATCCGTTCAGTAAATACTCCACTGACAAATAACATATCATTGACAACTGCTATTTTTCTGAAGATAAAATACTTGATTTTTTCAGTGATAGCAAAAAAAACAGAGCTAAGAGCTATAAAGTTCTAAAAAGAAGAGGTTTGGAGTTGAACAGAAAAGCCAGAGCCTGATGACAACGTCCTTAAAAAAATTTGGCAGCAGGTAGACGCTCAATAATGCTCGGAGAATTTTCCTACTTCTAACCGGCAAGTTATTAACATCTTTTCATTATGCTCTCATCACCAGTTGTTAAAAGACATGAATATCTATTGAAAAACGATGAAAACTTACCCGTCACCTTTGTTCACAACAACAAAATTACGACAAAAGAATCTGAGTTCGTCGTCATCACCAACTTTCTCCAAACCATCACGGAAAAAACCTTCTACAGCGAAACATATATGCTTATCCTAGAAATTACTCACTTGAAAAAAATACAATAAGAAAATCAATGTCAGGCATGCATATCAAAAGCGATAAAAACGAGAATAAGATATCCAGTAATTGAACAAAAAACTATATCTCCAGAAAAAAATTTTAAATGACTTCGATCTGATAAGCTGCTTCGTAATGCTAATAACATCATTACCAGATGGCAGTTGATATTATTCAATCGACAAAAATATCTCAAGTCATTCACGACCGATTTTAAGATTACCTTAACTATGATAAAAAAATCACTAAACTTACAGTTATTAAAGAAACATCAACCAAAAATGTATCCATCAAATGTTTGGTAACAGGAAGTTTTCGTAGTGCAACAATAATATCCATAGCTCCTTTATATATCACTTTTTCTCGAAAACGTTCCCATCTTTCCATACACTTGATATTATGCGAAGTTTTACGATACGTACTATATATACTATAATGAAATTTAATATTAATGTTTGTCTTTGTCCTTTTTCCATGAATGATTGATTTGTACCCTAAATTTTCATATCCGTATTCGGAGAGTCCAACAACATACTAAAGTCTGAAAGCCTTGGTAACTTTCGTTTATTAAAGTTCATCATTTATTGTTAAAAGCTGACGATCTAAACTACTGTCAATGTCAAAGATTTTGATGGTAAAGCTGAATATGATTAGATAAAATAAGGCTACAGAACAAAGATATGATATGAGGCTAACCTTGGGTTGAAATAAGGCTTTCTTTCATTTGCATCTGTTAAATTTTCCGCACATACTGTAAATGTAGCCTGAAAAATAATAAATCGCTGAAACTGATAAACTACTCACTCAACAAGAAAATTTGTAATCAGTCTGCACCATTTTATTAATGCGTGGCAGCAAATTAATAGGACTGCTCGCACTAGAAATATAGAGTGGTATACGAAAACGTAGGAAAATATCAACTTTTCAGAAATATCTTTCGCTCCCAATATCAAACGCGCCGCTCATGAAAAATTATAAAGCATACAAAAGACTAACATTTTCATCGTAAGCATTAATCAGATTTTTCCTGTTGTTAATATCCGGGTCATCATATGCTGACATAAACTCAACAATGAATGCTTCGATAAGAGTGCGATGATCATCGGTGCCGTAAAAGCTTGGCTAGAAGTAATAAAAACTGTAAGAATTGAACATGGAATTTTACAAATCAGTTATTAATCAAGAAAATCGAACAACTCCACATTCTACCAGATCAAAATAGCCAATAGCCTTCAACTAATTCTATTTATTTTGTAACCATTTCCCAACTGTTATATACTGATCTCGCCATGCAAAAACCTCTTGGAAAAGAAAATGCTCACCTTAAATGGAGGTAACCTGGCATTTTCATCTAAATCTGGTACTGCAGAGGAAGCAGATGGCTGGACCGGAATACCATCCTGAAAATACTTAAAGTAAATCGAAGGAAGAGTAACTGGTCCACTTCCCTACACGAGTTAATAAAAATTCCATTCTGGGTAACTATTTCGTAACCATCTATGCTACAGCTCTGCTGAACAAAAAACACATACAACACAGTAATCCAATTCTAAAACATTTCCGAATTACACAGCAACTTCGTTCAATACGCAAATAGTTTCACAAAAATATTATGAACATAAAAGATTTACCAGCATGGTCACCTTCGGGAAGACACGATGAATAGCGCTGTAATCGAGAGAACATTCTTATATTACATAATGTATGCACATGTACACATAAATGTCCATTCACCACATATGAAATAAAACATGAGAGCGAAGAAATTTCTTTTTAAGAATTTGAAAAGTGAGACAATTCTTATTTTACCGAAAATTTAGCATATGATAACCTGATCACTCTACATACATTATTCGCTTGAAATGCTGCTAAGAACAAAAAAACTATACAGCAAGCAATCAATAACCTTAAATAAGCTTCTGCTGATGAATATGAACCACACAAAGGATTGTTTTCAAAAAATAATGTCTCGACCGGCCATCCTTTCAGCTTTTCCAATTCTGATTCCTTGTCGATCTAAATTAACATGGGATGGTTTTTCAATTAACACAAATACTAATTTCACTCTTGGTGCAATTAGCTATCGATTATTCAGGAAGACTTGCCGCTGACCTTCAATTACGATTTAAATTTCAGGACCGATTTTCTACTGACAATTTTTTATCAGTCCTTCAAAAAAAAGAACCGAAGTCAGAAAATCAAAATAAGTTCTATTTACCTGATTAGCCGATAAATCTAATGTTTTAACATTTTTGATACGATAAAGAAGACATGCAAAGAAATCCAAGAAGCGAAGACGGTTCCCCTGCAAATAGAGCAAAATTTGCAAAACAGACAAAGTTTCCTCATTTTGATAAAACAAAAATCAATTTGATTCTGATTAATCTCTCTATCCTTCACATAATCACCATGCTCGTTAGATCTCTGATCATAACAAGAACTCAAAATTGTTATATTTCTGAACTCTAACTTTACCCTTGCCACACTTCAACAAATACCCGTTCAGTTGGATTTTAGAGAGATCTACAATGGTACCTTCACGCTTAAAATCATTACAATAAACACACACCTTCATGCTTAAGGCTGTTACACCTCCATAATGCTGATCAATCAAATCAACAACTGCCATCATAATGTTGTTACGAGTTAAAGAAAGATGCAAACTTCTTGAGCGGAACACTGAAACACACAAACCAACAATAAAATTATTTGTAAATATAAACAAGACTTTTGAGTCACCCCTTTCTGAAATTCAGATAAATGGATCGATTTTTGACTCAACAGTTCCTTAATTGTGTCCGGAAAACACTTCTTGAGTCATTTTTACTTCATCGAATTAAATTTTATTCATGAATCCGATCAAAAAAAAATTTATCACCTTTGAAAATCAAAAAGCAACTAAACCGGTACAAAAAAATCTATCGATGTTATGCAGGCTTTCAAGATTATTTCATTTCTATGATGGGCTTAGACAATACCACCAAATATGCTTTGAAATTGTTAACTCATGAATGGAATTCATCTAACGACAGCTCACCAAGTATGTACGGCTTTTTTAGGAATCATCAAATCGAGTGAAAGAAGAAATATCAAACTTACATTCATCTAAACCGAACTCACTCAAATCAAGAGCATGTGTTTCCACGTTATAGCGTTTCTTCAAACATTCCTGAAACGATGCATAATATTTGACTTTTTCCTCAGACCATCAAGAATTTGCTGAAAAGAGGTGAGATTCTAAAACAGACAAGATCGAAGATTGAAAATTTCGGAACCCTCGAACAATGATGCTGATTTCTCTATATAAAGTCATTATTCCTATCAATAGTGGTTTAACAGAAAATTTAACAGAAACCGCAATCAGCTCTCTTTCATTCATTGATATTGTAGCAAAACCGGCTGATACTCGTGATAACAGAAAGGTAATAGGCGCATTCGTATTCGGATCTCGGACACGCCTTGATATTGCGTGGATTGCAGCAGCTGTCTGAATAATGTCAAACAATACAAATTAAAATCTTAAAACAAAAAAAACAAAAGCAAAATGAAACTTTAATGTAGCGGTCTCTACGAAGCCTCTGAACTCTTTCCAAGTCGCAAAACGTGTGGTTCGATAATTAAAAGATAAATCAAAAAATATGGATTAAAACTTTGTGCAGCAGCAAAGTGCAACTGGAACAGACTGAAAGAAGTTCAGATCTGATGTTTATAAACTTTTGTCATGTTCATTACTATCTCGGAACAACTTCACACTTCGATCTTAATTATGGCAGAAATATCAAATAGATGATAAAGATATGGATCAATAAAATCTAATTTCGAGAAGGAACGAATTATCAATAAATAATTTACGTCGTCATCCTCAATAAAAAATGTTATGTCGCCTCGATCCACTTTGAACAACAAAGGTTTTACGTCATCAATATATTGTCCGATTGATCGCATAATAAAATCCTTTCCAATCGCAGCTCCTCTTACAACCTGAAACAATTATTTAAAGCCTCAGCTAATTTCCTAACTCTAAAATTTTAAAACACACGCTAATAAAAAATATATACCTTAATCTGATTCATAACAACTGCAGTAGTGGTAGCACTACCACCGGCGCCACGTTGCAGCTGCCTGTCACGTCTGTTATCAAGATGAACTTTTAACGACACGCGATCTCTTCCATTACCTGGAAACATTCACAGCAATAGCCAATCAAAGTTCTATTCCAAAAGGTTAGATTTCTTAAGTAAGTGGTAAAGAATATTCCTGTAACGACTTATAGTCCTACCTTTTCCTCTTCCACCGCGCCCATACGCACAACCAATGCTTCGTCCTTGTACTTTGAACAGACGTGGATCGAATTCCTTAATAAAAAATATAATCGTATGAAAATTCTGAAAAATGTTTGAAATTTTGCATGAACAATCGAATCCTGCTGAGTCTTACTTTTTCGTAAACCATTTTAGTCACCGTTCAATGGAAAGGGCACAATAAGTATTTTAACAGCTCATCATCCAGGCATACATAGCGAAGTGATTGACTTATAATCCTACCTTCAAAATAACATCAAAAGGTTGTGCTAACAGTTTCAACCAAAAGAGTCGTACCAAATAAGTTTAAATAGCAATGTCAGTCCCGCAATCGACTATCATTGATATGGTTAGTGATTCTCATAATAACAATCACTTAGATTGCTCTAACACCCAGCAGTAGTACATTGATAAATCGTGACTTATATTCATGAACATGCATATGTAAAGGAAACTTGAGAAAAAAGACTTATAACAAAAACATCAAACTCCAGACCATCCTACTTGTTGAGAAAACTTTTAGCAATTTCCATAAATACAAACTTACTTTTCCATCGTCATCATCATCATCAAACCTCGATGCTAAGTCGCTGTCATAATAAATGAGCTTTTTCATTGTCATTTTCTTAGCATCCCATTTTTGATGGCCACCACGTCGACTCATACTGCTACCTAAAATGAAAATAATTTATTTGGCGGAAAAGTTCAATATGACAAGAATAAGTCCTTTCAACATGAAAAGAATAAGAGTAATCAGTTGATTGATCGACAACAGCAATCAATCAAGTCGATCGATTACTTAGTTCAAGCGGTCGATTCCGATTTCCTGAGTGCATATAAGAATTACACAATGGACAAATTGATTATCGGAACAGGTTTCACGTCCATAACTCTAGATAATCCGTTGGTAAAAATTTCCACTTAAAATCTTTTGTATATACACATATATATGGTATTCCGCACTCTCCCTATGATTAATATGTGGAAAGCTAGTCAATACTGAAATACGGTAGCACATACATTTCAAAGACTTCCAATAAGTCATGGAAATACTACTATTATAATTGCTGATTTGCATATTTTCTACATTTTCGGAAGAAGCTCATGTATTTGTAAAAGCACACATCCGACACAGGAGATCTAGCATGTGTTTATTATTCCCAACTATATGCAAAACCCGTTAAGTTAGCATCTCAGCTCCTCCAATGATCTCACTTTTCCAAAATCCGCAAATTAGCATTTTAATTAATAGTAAAGTTGTAAAGAATTGAGGTTAGGATCTCATTCCTCTAATGATCTTTCAAGTTCACATATCACATTTTTAACAGTCCGCAAGTTAGTACGTCAGTTTCCCAATGATCCCCAGAACATATGTAAAGCACGAAATCACCATATACCACAAAATCACCAGATACCGGAGAACACCTGCTAATCCACTTCGCCACCCATCGCATACATCTGACTAGCTTGGTCCATTAAAAATGTACTCCCGCACTATGCAATTTACCATCGCATGGGATGTCAGGAAACTGATAGACTTAACTTACGTCTAATTCATTGTGCAGGATTTCTATACTCACTAAACTTTATATAATGTTCAACAGATTATCCATAAAATTTGCATTTAATTATCAATTAAGTGAACGAATGGCTGAATGCATAAACCTTTACTTTGGACGACAAAAATTGCTACAACTATTCGTATATGCTCGATTTCGATTGAGCAGATCGCATCAACACACAAATCATTTGGTAAATTACAATCATCAACGATGTTATCAGTCATATCTGATCATTTTATGAATTCCTGATTGATTGATTTACTATTTTAATGGATCAATAAATTGATTGATCGTTTAACTAAACTGGCTGATTAAATTCCTAATAATCATCACAGATCGACTTTTGTGGATTCATCATTTGAAGAAGTAATTTTCTTTTTCTTTCTATTTTCTTTCTCCTGCCGAATTTTTCAAGAGTAATTAACATATCGAATGAAATACTTATTTGTTTATAATAAAATTTTTGTGAAAATTTCAAGTCTTTTATTAAAATGACGACAATGAAAAATCAGCAAAAAATTATACATTTTATAACTTAGTAATACATATAAAATATATTAAATATTTCATAATTAAAAAAGGAGAGGTGTTTGATTGAAGTATAAAGTGTGACCTAGAAGGCCTGACCTTTATATTAAATTGTATGAAATATATCAGACTCTAATTATTTCGCGTTTCATATTTATTAGTGCATCTTACATTTTTCTCTGTGAGAATTATGTCACTTATTTTTATCATATTGATTAATCTAACAAAGAATGAGATGATATTATAATTATAGCATATAATTTATTTTAAGATTTTCAAATTCTTAACACGTGGATTACGTTACGTGAACTTCACGTATGGTCCATTCCAATTGCAAAAAAACGCTGAATTTTTTCTTCTTTTCTTGGAAATAAATTTTTCGACTAAAAAGAATTTTTGTTTGTTGAAATTAAGAAGTATTAAAACTATAATAAAATAATATCGATTTTAAAAGAGAAAAATTGAATTTCATTATTGCTATTCAAAAATTCTATTCATTCATTAATTTCTCTTAGCTAATTAATTTCATTCTAATCAATCAATGAAATATTATAATTTACAATTTCAACAATTAATCGTTTATATCATTCGGTTGAATAAAAAATGTGTTTTAAGTGTCTTTGAAATCGTTTATTACTTGCCAATGCTTCCATAATATTGTTAGTAATGTGATCATTTTTCTCTTCATTTAACATTCTCCTTTCTTTCTCTCTTCATTTAACACTCTCCTTCCTTTCTCTCTTCATTTAACTCTCTTCTTCCTTTCTTTCTTCATTTAACTCTCTTCTTCCTTTCTTTCTTCATTTAACCCTCTCCTTCCTTTCTCTCTTCATTTGACTCTCTCCTTCTTTTCTCTCTTCATTTCATTTCCTTTCCTTTATTTAAGCCTCTAAGAAGGACCTTTTAGCTCGAATCACCTGATAGACATAGTAATTTGATAGATCTAAGTAAGCATTATTTTGAAACATTTATTAATCAAATACAAATATATATTTAAATTGGTTTTAAAATTAATCTACCGTATCTTTAGTGATAGTACTATTTGAATACAATTCATAGAATGAAAATTAAGTCAATCGAAATATTCCGAATGATATGAATAATCTAAAATGTTTCAAGTAATTCATTAAATGAATATTATGCTAAGAAATTGTAAAATAATTTGAAACAGCAATTCAAATAGAATATACCGAAAATCGAAATCGAAAAAAAAATTCCCTAATTTATTAATGCAATTTAATTTATCATTTGAATGTTATTAATTAATTTTATTAATAAATTTTATTTGTTTTGGAAAAGTTTGTTTAATAATAACATAGTAATTCCGTTATTGGAAAGAAAAAGGAATGACGTTTTCTTCTTTCACTTTTTCTTCATTAATAACTTACGTAACTTCACGTACCTCACGTAAAATGGATATTTCTTCATTCATTCTAATGTATTTGCTACCTTTTAAATATGTTTGTTCATGAATTTAAAATAGGAAATTAATTTAAAAATTATTCTTTAAATGAATAACAACAAATACTTATATATTTTTTCTTTTGTTTCAAATATTTTTGAAATCGATCTTTTCCGCTGTTACTTTCATTATTAATGTTTTCAAGCCAATCCTATCTGATTCTTATTTATTCTTTAAGTTGATCGAATTCAATCGAAACAAAATATCTTCCAATGATTCGAATAATTTTAACCAAATTTATAAATGGAATAATTTGCAGTCTAAATCTGAATTACTTATAAAATGTAATGTTCATTTATCAATCAATAACTTCATCAATAAACTACGGATTAAAATGGCTTATAATGTGAATTTCTTCTAAGATATTCAAATAAATGCCAGTATTCCCGGCAAAAATTATAGACACAATAAAATTATAAAGATCCGATCGATAGCTAGCTTTATCTGATATTTCTGCGATATTATCATCATCCAATTAGTTTTATTAATGATTTATCATTATTATCAAAGTTTGATCAATATTTTATTAGACCTATGTAATAATTTTTTTCCCAGTCAGAATAGAAAGGTAAAATGAGAAAAGATTATTGATATATGGAAAAATTAAATAATTTATAAAAGCGTACTATTAAATTATAGAAGAGAAAAAAATACTTTTCCAAGTGAAAGGATAAATTTTGCATAGCAGTAAAAGGTTAAATTTAATGATATTTCAATTATATCTCATTGATGACTAAGCAATAATCAATATTAGCAAGAAATATACAGAAAGGGATAATTTAAAAAATCATTTTTAAACAACTGATGATGGATTGATTAACGGAGCTTGCACACATGTGTTGTAAGATTGCATTACCAACTTCAACTCTTGTGATTAATTGTTTGGTTTCATCACTAATTTATCAACCAGATTTTCCAAAAGTTATTTTCAAAGAGTTTACATGTACATATGTATGCATATAAAGCAAATTCCTCCTCATATTTTTGCGCTTTTTTAAATATAATATTGAAATATATGTATCAGATAATAAATTATTATTATTATTATTATGTTAATGATATCATGGAATGGACTACTTATTATCGATGAAATTGACAATGTATTATCAATGAATCACAATCTGTATTACTTATCATTATTTTTGTGATGTATTTTTATCACTAATAACTTTTTCACAATAGAAGGGAATGACTTAAATTTAATGTGTGGAAATATGCAAACATGATAATAAACATTGCTGTATGATATTAAAGCATACGTTGCAATGAAAAATTTTATATTCCAAATAATATTTGGTATTGTAAAATGTTTAATGAGAAATGGAGTGACTGATTAGTCACTCCATTTCTCTCCATAAATTCCATAAATAAATTGTTTATTTATAAATTGTTTATTTAAAATTTTAATTTGTATTTTAATATTAAGTAAAATATTTTTTATAATAAATTCGAATATGCTGACGGAAAGTTATAAAATCTTTCGGCTTTACCCTGCGCTTATGATGCCATGAAGAATACGTGTACTGTTATTCATCCTAGCGTCACACCGAATAGTGAAAGAAGTTGAACTAGAAATGAAATATTATGAGCTGGATATTTACGAACCGGACAAACCGGATATTTAAGAAAACAGATATTACGAGACACCGAATAGTGAAAGAGGTTGAACTATAATAAAAAGAAATGAAAGGATTGGAAAATCTTACTGCTATGAGACTTTGGTGAGGAAAGGTGGAGGGGCCGAGAATGTTTCACATCTTCATTGATATTGCACATAAAACTTATGTTACCTTTGACCTGCTGCTGTCAGTTTCCTTTTTTTCTATTGTTAATTTTTCTGTATAATTTTTTCGCTAATTTATGTGATATGATTAGTGCAATGCAGTTTTATCTTGCATTTTACGTACTTTCAACATGTAAGTGTGTAGGTGGATCAATAAACTAGATAAATGATGAGTCAATGAAAAGATTAAACGGAATGTTTGTTGTTGACAGTACGATCCTATCTCTGCCCTATTTATTAATCTATATGCATTCCATATTTGATATATTACCGATTATTCTTATTTTAATATATTTATAAGATAGAGTGATAATCCTATAATCGTGTGAAAATAATCGTGCAATCATGATCGCGATCGTAATTGTGCAAAGATCGTGAATAATCATGTAAGTATGTGGAATATATTGAATGATATAATTTGAATATTTAGTCGTAAGGTGTATTGCAAATTTAACATGTAAATAGCCTTCCGCCAAATTTACAGGTTTTATGCAACGAAAAAAGGTTGAAATAAAATTTACGTATAATTTCATATCATTTACAGATATGTGCATAACAATGATTATTATCAGTATTTGTTTAACCCTTATGATGGCAAATAACTGATATAATTTGCATTTTATGCGTAAACGAAAAAGTAAAAATAAATAGGAGAAATGTCTACAGGTGTATTGCCATTTGTAAAAGGAATCGACTTCTCATACAATGATTTCTCGGTTCGTTTATTTTTTATCAAATTTTGCGAAAAATGATGTTATAAAAATTCAGAATTAATTTAATATAAATAGACAAGAAAGTGATATATAATTCACTTCTCTTTTCTGAAGATTTTTTCTCTAATGCAACATATGCTTTTGCAGTTATAGAACGGTGTTTATTCGCTAATAAAGTATCTAGGCGATTAAACATTCTAGCTGCGTGAGATTCATTAAACTTATTGCTCTTTACATATTCCAAAACTCTCTATTTAAAAACAATAGTGAATGATGAATCATTGATTAATTGTTATTCGTTGTGAATGCTGAAGTTATGATTTATATATGTACTTTTCCATTCTTTAGGATGATCGTTTTCCGATAGAAGTTGAACAGATGACGCAAATGACATGGCTAAAATTGAATCATGCTTGCTTAGAAAGGGTACGTTTCTTTAACCGTTATCATGATTTAATTTGATGGAAAAATAAAAGAAACAATTGTAATTTCGAACAATTCCTAGTTTTTGTTGTAGGTGAGGAGAGTTGTTTTATAGGTGCCAGATGAATTATCACGATTAACAAATCTCGAACATCTGCAAATGACATGTAATTCGTTATCAAGTGTCCATGGAGAACTTTCCGACTTACCACGCTTGCGTTCTGTTATTGTACGACATAATCAAGTGAGAAAAATAAAAGAACATAATCAAGTGAGAAAAATAAAAGACAGAACAGGGAAGAAGTTAGGGATTCGCTCGTCCGTTTATGTATCATTAATTGAGTTGGGGATATATTGGTAGTGTTAGCAGCATAATATTCAAATGAAGTTGAATTAAAAGTATGACATTTATTTTCAGATCAAAACATCAGGTATTCCTACTGATATATTTCGAATGAAGGATTTAACAATAATAGACTTTAGCCACAACGCCCTTCGTGAAGTACCACCGAATTTGGAGTACGCAAAATGTGCTATTGTATTGAATTTAAGCCACAATAACATCGAAAATATACCAAATGCGGTAAGTATTTTGTTTTATAGAATATTTACATAAATACGGAATGGAACTGCTTTGTTTCCACATGTGACAAATAAGAAATGATAGAAGAGAGCATTTTATTTCGAGCTAAAATGAAACTCTCAGAGGCATCGTGCATTTTATTCTATCTTACACTTTGGTATTCCCAGGTATTTTCAAATCTAATCGATCTTTTATATCTGAATCTCAATAATAACAAGCTAGAAATGCTTCCTCCTCAAATACGCAGATTGACGACATTACAAGTCCTTCGACTCTCTAATAATCCGTTGCATCATTTTCAATTAAAACAGCTTCCCAGGTACTTACTTTCTATATTTATTTTTTGCTAAAATTTTTGAAGTATTTCTAAAGTGCTAAATCAAATCGCATCTTTTGATACGTTTTTTGATACATTTTACTTGAGTACTGTGTTCTTCAATAAAGATCGACAGCACTAATCAAATACTTTTTAATCAAATGACAATCTGTACATGCGATAGTATTTTAAAGTATTAATTAAATACACTTATATTTAATACCGGAACTTAGTAATTGGACACAAATTTTCAGCATGAAAGCTTTACGGGTATTACATATGAGTAATACTTCACGTACTATGGAAAATATTCCTCCTACGTTGGACGATTTGGATAACTTGCAGGTACCATTTAGTTATGTCACTTTTTTTTATCATTTCAGTATCACCGTTAACTTTTGAATCCTTTTTAGAGGAGTGATGTTGCAAATGCAACGGAGTATGTGCAAGATTGAATGTCCGCGTAGTATGGTACTATCTTGTTTTTATCAAAATCTACTGTTAACTTTTTTTAGGACGTTGATTTTTCTCATAACAATTTGCCGGAGGTGCCGGATTGCTTGTATAAATTGAAAAAACTTCGAAAGCTTGATATCAGCCACAATCAGGTATTTTAACTTTCCATTCCATTACAATTGCTGAACAATGTTCAACTAAAATGAAACATACGGCAGATGGTTCGACATCATTTCTGTGTGTAAAATCCACATCGAATCACCTACAACCTAAGCAGTTGGTAGGTTAAATGCATGATATTCCATGACTTATTCGGAAGACCAAAAGAGGCACATAATGTTATCCGTCATGTAAAGATGCATTACACTGATTGGCTGTTAGATCCTGAGATGCTAATAATAACAATTTCTAAGCCGAGGAGTTCCTAATTTGCTCGACATACCAATGCATCATTTAATTAATTGGACTATTTCAACCTTTACAGATCCAAAAAATTGAATCAAGAGACACACCGTGGGAAAACTTGGAAACACTGAATGTTTCTTCGAATCAGCTAAGGGTCTTACCTGAAAGCATTGTACGAATGGTTAAATTGCAAAGGTTATATGCAAGCGACAATCAGCTGACTTTTGATGGTTTTTTTTTGGTTGGATAGAAAAATAGAAATGATTTTTTTCCAAAGAAAAATAAAACAACTCATCGGAATATTGTTGAAGCTCATGTAACCATTGTTGCAGAAAATTTAATATCTGCATTTTCAGGTATTCCAAGTGGTATTGGGAAATTAGTTCAGTTGCAAGTATTGTATTTATCATATAATCAGCTGGAATTGATACCGGAGGGTGTTAGTCGTTGCGTGCGTTTACATTGTCTAAAACTAGACAATAACAAGCTAATAACCTTACCAGACTCAATTCATCTATTACCCGACCTAAAACAGCTCGATTTGCGCAAGTTAGTTTTTTAACATTTATTTTATTCACTATATTCATATTGCACTATCTATTCCTATTATCATGAAACATTTTGAGTACAAATTAGCGCGTGGATTCATATTTTTTTAAAGCTTTTATCTGTTTATTTTTTCACGACACTATTTTCTGGGATATTAAACCCCCTTTGTATACCCATAGTGACAGACAAGCATTAAAGAAAAGGAGGGTGCGGGTAGGAAGTATGGTCTATCATTGTAAGAATCGTATTTCAAATAAACACATTGGTGAAACACAAAGATTTTTTATTGATTTTAAAAAGCTTCGCTTATACCGAATCCAAATCATTTGAAATTTGTGAACAAACGGTAGTTATGCATCTAATTTCACGCTGTAATGAAAACCAATAAGCTTATGGTGATGATAAGAGCACCTTCCTATTCTTACTCTATTTACAGTAACGACGGGCTTGTAATGCCACCGAAACCAAATGAAGAAAATCGAACGTTGGCCTTTTATAATATCGATTTTTCCTTAGCAAATCAGGTAAAGACTTTTCTGCTTTCATGGTTTAATTTTTATTATTTATTTTTCTGCAAAGTAACTTATATTTTGCCTTATTTTTTCACATAAAAATCATTGTTGAAGATTATTTTAACTAATAACAGTGAATAAATTAAAATGAAAGATATGCGTTACCACCTTGGGCATTCACTTACACCATTGTCAGAAGATGTGTTGCATTAAATAATCGTGCATTCACTTTCCTTGATTACTGCCATTTTTCAGATGAAACTTGCTGGACAAAGTCCATCATCATCAGTCACTTCAGTTCCCAGTTCGACAACTCAGAAGGATCCAGTTGCCAGAAAGAAAGAATTTTTACGCCGACGTCGAATGCAAGCTGATAGCCAGGGTGCAAATAAAGTTATTGAGGTAATGACTTGCTGCTTCCTAGATTTCAGGACTTTTCTAAATATGAAGGTCAATATGAACTTCGAGAATTAAAAAAAAGACTATTGAAAATTTCCTGACTTTTGATGGCAGGTTATTTGATTTTTGATTTTATAACATTTTATAACACACTGTAAAATTGTTATTAATATATAATTAGATATGTGGCATTTGGAAATCACGTTTTTTCCTTCTTTATTCTTCCTTCCTTCTGATTCTCTTTTTACAATGGCCATTTCATGTATCAAATACATGTTGCTTCAAGTATTTTGCGAAGCAGCTTATTTTCTATTATAATGATAACATTGCATTTGCCAGAGGAAATGCTTACGGTTGTCTTTTTTACATTCTCTGACAATAAATAACAGAAATAATTTTTATTAGTTATCGGAAGGAATTGGTATGTCCATATAATCTGCATAACAATTGATTGTGGGTGTTGCAGTGACGTCACTTTTCATTTTGGAAGTAAATTTGGAAATATGATGAAATTATATATTGCAAAAAAGAATTAGCATTCGTAAGAGAATCAAAAAAGAAAAGTCCATTTTTTCTTTTTTGGCCAAATGCAGGAATGCCAGCTCATAGCAACCTTATTCATTTTGTTTATTGCTCTTTTCTAGAAAACGAGATTTTATCCACTATTTTTTGAAGTTCTTATTTTGTTTGCAATTCCAATCGTTAGTAATTTTGGGTCTATATAATGGAATTTTTTCTTTATTGCTTTCTTTGAAATTATTAAAGGCAGAAAATATGATTTCATTGCAGATTTGCATGTATATAAATATTTGTTGAGATCCTTTTTTTTTAGCTCAAAAACTACTTGTCAATCTTTTTTAAGATAATCCTTCTAGATAGCTTAAAAAGGATTTTTTTTTAATGCATCAAATAACCGATTTCTTAGTGTATTCATCAAACTTTTAGAATGAGAAATATTTTTCTCAATGATGATTGGCATTAGCTAATGGCACTAATTTTCCGAGCTGCGAATTAACATCGCCTTGAAAGACGGCTCTGGGAAGACTCCTGATTATATATTTAATTAGATCATTTAAATGAAATGAGTACATAGATGTTGTTGACACTGAAAACAATTATTGTCAATATAGTTGAAATTTTTGATTGTGTTTTGTTGACCCATAAAGGCATTTTTTCCAGATTTTGGAAATTTAATTAGCGCCCAAGTTGGACATTCTAAACTCTGCTTATTTCTTGAAATGGCAGCTTAGTCACAGTCTTTGCGAGTGCTGTTATTATTAGTAATTTCGCTCCTTTTTCTATCAAATCGTGTTGCCAAATTAATTAGTCTCACTTTTTTCTGCAGCCTACCGGTATTACAGCACTTTTTAATCTTTTTTAAATTTTTTTTTTTGCTTTAAATTTTCCAGAATTTCTTTTTGATGAGCATTACTCATAATATTTCTTCTCATTTCCTTATTTCTAAATCAAAAGAGAATTTATGGCAATTACTTAGTCATGAATTGTCTTGTCTTATTCTTTTAATAACATTTTAGCTTCGTTGTATTACCAAAAGTGTGTTTCTTCATGTCATACATGTTTTGTTTAGCTGCTCTATATCATCATATAGTTTCCAGCTAGAGTTTCTTAGGTGTTTTAATTTTTGTGTTTGAAGCAAGCTGATATTTCTCATTTTTTCCTTTCAATTCCGACAATATTTTAGGGCATGTCGCATATTGCCGGTGCAGCTCGAGATCAGTTAGAACACGAAATACCTGCCGATTATGTTAAAGTTCCCACCTGGAAGGTATATTTACTGTTTGAAAATTTAATTTTTGATCAGATGTTATTTCTTCCAAGTTAATCTTTTGATCAAAAGAATATATTATTATTTGTAGATGAAAACATGATATAATTCGAAGTGAGGCAGTTTCCCACTCATCGGATTATTAGTTCTCTTGATGAACCATCCTCTCACGGAAGTAGCAAATAATAGACTAGAAGCAAAGAATTTTGTTTGTGACGACCAATTCAATTTTAAGTTGAAAAAGGCTTCTAAAAATGTTAAATTAAAGTTTTGATTTTTAGGACAAAATAGAACAGCAAAAGCCACATATAGATTATAGTGAAGTATTTGATGAAGATGTTGGACAAGACGAGGGAATGTGGGTTTGGGAGATTGAAAATTTCTACCCCAGCATATTGGACTCATCGATGCATGGCCATTTTTATGATGCCGATTGCTACCTCATTCTACGCACTACGAAGGTATAATTTGAATTTCATAATCAGTGGATGTGTTATTGAAATTTTAATTAAGGTACATGTAATTAAATTTTATGTTTAGTTGGTCAAAAAAGATGAAATTAGACAAATAAATTCAACTTAATTCCATTCTTAAATTTATATTGTGATAAATCCGTTGGCATAGATGTATATATTAAAAAATTTGATGGTTTTAACATTTGAAAATGTATCGGATCGATATTCTAAATTATATTTCTGTTTACCAATTAATTACTGAGACCTTTACCATGGAGCTAAATATTGACTCTCTGAAGAAGACCCGCAACTTGGTGAATCATTTTTTTTTAATCCACTTGTTAGGTCGTACATTTGTCAACCATAAAATTGCAGACTAAAGAGTTAATTTTTTATTTAAAGGAAGAGTCTGGCGCTTTGAAGCATTTAATTTTCTATTGGATTGGCGAAAATTCATCGCTGGATAAAGGAATGTGCGCAGCTGTTCATGCCGTAAACTTGCGAAACCATTTAGGCGCTACTTGTAGGTAGAGATTTTGTAAATTTCTATATTTGGTTTGAGGAAATAATGTGGTCTCTAGGATAGAACGCTAGTATGAAGTTTAAAAAGTTGATTAACTTTTTCAAACTAAGGTGCCTCATAATGTTTTTTTATTTTCCAGTCATACTAATTAAAGCTTTCTGCTGTTTAACCAGATTATCCCGGAGACTACTTGCAGAACTGAACGGGAAGAAATGAATGATGAATCTGATGATTTTTTGGAATTATTTGGAGAAGAAATTACCTATATTGAGGGAGCACGAACAGCTTCTGGTTTTTATACTGTAGAAAAAACGGTGCATATTACACGGTAGAGTATTTTTGATTCATAAGTAAAGCATTTTAAGGAAAAGTGAATTTTTTATGGACGAAGGGTCAGTAACAGTTTGTTTTAGAGATTATGATTTGGAATTTCAGTCTTTACCGTGCTTCTGTAGCAGGAAATACAATTGAAATGGAACCAGTTCCAGTATCTCCGGATAGTTTAGACCCACGATATGTGTTCTTGCTTGATGCTGGTGAGACGATTTGGATTTGGAGTGGGCGAAAAGCAAGAGTTAGTTTTTTCTGCATCCATAATATATTGTTTATTGCTCTGTTCCAATTTCTCTTCATCTCCATTTTTAACTTGTATTTGGCTGTATCAACTGTCTGTTTAACTTTCTTTCTTAAACATATTTACTCAATTTTATTTTTCTTTTTTTCTTCTTTATTGCATTTTATTTGTTGGCTGGATAGAATACTGCAAGTTCTGATTCAACTAACTTTTAAATTTTGATAAATAGATCTTTTCAGTTCTGATACAATTAGTTTCCCTCAATTTTAACTTTTTTCTTAATCCTTTGCATTTTTTCTGCTATGTTGCTTTTTAATTGTTTGTTGTTTTCATGTTTTCTTTTCTTATTTTAATAGATTTGTTTTTGTTATTCTGATATATCACCGTTTGATGAACTAAAAGAGGTAAGATTAATGAGATTTAGTTTGAAGTGAAAAATCATTTGTATATTTTCAGATAACCATATCGAACAAAGCTCGTTTATTTGCCGTAAAAATGAATAAAAAAGATAGAAAAGGTCTATCAGAAATCGAATCATGCACAGAACTACATACACCGGAAGAATTTTGGATGGCTTTGTATGGTTAGTGCTATATAGGCTTTCATGAATCTTTTCATTGTTAAGAGCATTAACAATGTAGTTCCCAAGAATTGTTAGTGATATAATTGAAAATTTTCTTAACTCTCGTTTTTTGTTTTAAACGGTCAATTTCATCGAATTACTATCATTTCATTTCAGGAAAACCTAATAAACCGGAAGATCCAATAGTGGAACATGTGGATGCTGATTTTGTTCCTGAAAGGAGACGTTTGTATAAAGTGCAAATTGGTATGGGATTCCTAGAACTACCTCAAGTAGAGCTTAAACATAGTATCCTGAAGAAGGTAAACGTACACCTTAATTGCAGAAAAGATCAGAGCATAACGTTATTTATTTGCAAATGAGAAATTTATTTTAAAATTAAAGAAAGAATTTAAAGGATGTGCTAGACACGGAATGTGCGTATATTCTGGACTGTACGTCGGATATATTTTTGTGGGTAGGCAGAAAAGCAAATCGATTGGTGAAAATGGCAGGACAGGTAATTTTTTCAACAATTTTTGTAATTTGTATTACTTCTGTAAGCGTTTAATTTATCTGTCGCAGATCATAGTTTTTTTTTATAAACTTTTTATCGGATATTTTGTTCTCTGTTCTGATGAAAGAAGGAGAAACCTTTATATGGAATATTTACGTAAAATAATAAAATATGAAAATTAACTCTTAGAACGTGTACTAAGACTGAAACATTTTACATTGCTCTCTTGTCGGTGTTACTTGTTAGCGCGTTCAACAGGGTTGCTCTCTGAGCAGAATTTACCAACTTAAATTGTACCATCCTTTATCAGAGATATCGATAATTATTACTGAGTATCACTTTCAATTTTAAAAAATTGAAGAAAATGGTGGTAGAATTACATGCAATGTTGGAAAGGCCAAATTACACAACAGTTTCACGTGAAACAGAAGGCGAAGAATCAACGATGTTTAGGTTTTTTTTTTTTGATTTCCATGATCGAATACAAATTATTTAATTCAGATTTTTATATTCTCTTTATGAATTCTATTTGAAAAAGTGGGTTTCATTGATAACGATAGCTCTTTTGCAGATCAAAATTTCAAGGCTGGGATGACATTATACCATTTGATTTTACGAGAACTGCAGACAGCGTTCAGAGAAGAGGAGTCGATTTGAAAGTAAGTTTAACTATTGCTGATAGGACAACTTTTATTTTGGTCGTGATCTGAGTGTTCAATATTTGAGTAGGGACAAGAATTTCTTCTTTTTAAGATAGTTATGGAGCGTGATAAGATAAAAACCGATTTGGCTCCACTATTCTTGCCGCGGCAATCAACCATGAGTGAGGAAGAAGCTAATCAAATGATGGAAGAATGTAACGAAGATCTTGAACTTCTTGAACCTTTTGTTTTAGTAAGTTGCAAAATTATTTTAAGTATTTTTGACAGTAAGTTTTTACATTGATACTCGAAAATTCTTTGAAAATAAGAGAAGCGAAATAAGGATCTTTTTTTTAATGCAGGATTAACGAAACATTAAAGTTTGATGAGACATAAATATGCCATTTACATACAATCCTTCATTTTCATTTTCTTTTGTTTTCAAAAAAGCTGTTTGGAGGAATGGCATTTTACAGGAAGGGAAGAAATTTGTCCGGTTACCTCAAGAGGAATTGGGCACATTTTACACTATGGATTGTTATGTATTTCTTTGTCGATATGAGGTGATACCGGATGATGATGAGACAGATTTGGACGAAGAAGAAATAGAATTGAGTGATGGGAAAAACGATGCTGCTGGTGACGGTACTGATGCAATACAGATATTCAAACGCAAGGTATTTCTGACATTGTTGGAATCACCAAGTTAGAATCGTAGCATACGGAACAATAATGCAAGTTAAGCTCATAAAGCAAAATTTGAAACTAATTTCCTCAAAATAACATCTATTTCTCCGTTTTCCATTTTTTTTGAAAGCAAAGGCTAACTTATTGTATGTGAAATAATCACAATATGGCATATTTTTTGTAAGTTCACAAATTGTGTAGTGTAACAGTAAGTTGAAGAGCTCTAACACGATTTTTAACATTAATTAAATATTGTAAACGATGCGATAGTCTAGGAACTAGAAGAAGTACAAGAAGATTTCAAATGCGTGGTATACTTTTGGCAAGGACGTGATGCAAACAATATGGGCTGGCTTCATTTTACATTCAGTTTGCAGGTTCGTTGCTAAATTTTGGAACGATTTAAATTTTATGTTAATTTAATGTTTTCAGGAAAGCTCTGTCAACATGTTGAAAGAATATGACTCAATAAAGAAAATAATTTTACGCTTATTCGTGTTGTTTTTTTTCTTTTCAGAAAAAATTTGAAGGTCTTTTTAAAGACAAACTCGAAGTTGTTCGCATGTATCAGCAACAGGAGAATCATAAATTCCTTTCACACTTCCATAAAAAATTTGTTATTCGACGCGGTCGACGAGGTTTAACGATGAATCTTGGAGGTCGTTTGTTTCTTTTGCTCTTAATTGTTTTGCTTAGGCGAGTAAATATCCAGTGAATTATATGGGATGATTCTAATACTTGCAAGTAAATGAAATCTCTCACGAAAGCTGATTCAGCCTTTTTCTAGTGTACAGTTCTGTCCTGACTGTGCGGAATGATCAGTGAGTTATCGACTAATTTTAATAAGGAATGATTAAACTGAAATTGCAGTCAGGACTTATTTTTATGGAAATACAATCTAGTATACATGTTAGGAAATTTCCTTTCTCCGTTTTTTGGAAACACTTGTAGCTGAAAATATTAATAAAACATTATTAAAACAATTATCTGAAGAGATTGATTAATATCTGCTGTTATAGGTCATTGGCCAGAACTGTTTTTAATGCGTGCCAATGGTTCTGCAATATGTACACGAACAATTCAAATCGATTGTCGAGCGAATCAGCTCAATTCAGTTTTTTGCTGTATTCTGCGTGCTCCGTTCAAAGTGGCTGATGAGAACGGATTGAAGGGTAAAGTATTTGTTTGGTACGGCAGTAAGAGTAATCCAAATCATCATGATCTTTGCTCACAGGTTATTCTGTTAGTTTTACTTTTTCTTATTAATTCTTTTCATTTACAATGTAGATTTGAAACAAAGGAAGAATTTGACGTTGAAAAGTTGTGGGTTTAAACCATACAGTTGTGCATTAGATTTGCTTACCGATGAAAATGTATTGCGTGATAGATGATGTGAAATTAGCTTTTAGCTTTGACTTGCAGGTGGCTAATGAGCTGATAAATCGAAGCAATGAATTTCCGGTTGAGATTGTGAGGGAAGGTGAAGAGCCTGAGAAATTTTGGGAGTGCCTGGGGGGTAAGAAAAAATATGATACAAACGGCGACTTCTTAAACTTTACAAGGCTCTTCCGTTGTACAAACGAGAAAGGATATTTCATGGTGTCCGAAAAAACTGTTGATTTTTGCCAGGTAAATGTTTTGCTTCAGTTATGTAATTTTTTGAGGAAATAAGCGTTGCTTTCGAAATCATATCGCGTTATTTCCGACATATTATTACGTTGATTTTTTTGAAATGAATAGGACATTTAATGATACATAACATACTATTGTGCTGATACTAAATTTGAACAAAAAAGCACTCGATGTCAGGACGATTTGGATGACGACGACATCATGATTTTGGACAATGGTGATTTGGTTTTCTTATGGATGGGATATCACGCCAGCGAAGTTGAACTTAAATTGGCTTATAAAGCTGCTCAGGTATTCTTTCTACTCTATTTGCAAATATTTCTCATTCATCTGCTTTAAACATGGCAAATACGGTTAATCAAATACGGAAATAAAAAAGGTAATTTTAGGTTTACGTTGCACACATGAAAATCAAAGAGCCTGAAAGGCCACGAAAATTAGTGCTAAGCTTGAAGGGACGAGAATCTCGACGATTTACAAAATGCTTCCATGCTTGGGGGAAGCATAAAATTCCAGCTGGAGACGAAGTTTAACTTCCAGGAGTCTGATTGTTGTGGCCGGGTCATTTGCATATTAGTTGGTCTCAGTGAATGAATGGGTCTTTTCACCCTCACTTACTCAATCCACGGTTCTTTTTATTTGAATTCTCACACTTCATTAAATGCACAAATACGCAATGTATCTTTGTGAACATATATACACATATTCCGCAAGCACATAACGGGAAATATTGTTTCAATTTCAAAAGCCACCTCATCTTAGGCGGCATAAATATAAGCTGCATAAATGATAATATGACATGTGTAGATTTATTTATTGTTCTTTTTTTGTCCGTTCGAAAGTGCCTTATAAATACTTCTTGTAAATGACAAATTGAAGAAATAAGAGTTGGTTACTACAAACATATATATAGAAAGCGAGACACATCGTAAATAGACTTCTTGCAGATGATTTGCTTTCAAGTTGTTTAAAATTAAGAAATGAGGACTAAGTAAAATAAGGATCCATATTTCAGCATTTATAGTTTTTGTTATTCTAGATGAAAACAAACATTTGGACGGTATCCTTCTGCATCTTATCGATTATCTGTGTTATGGGAGACTATTTGCAGAGTTTCTCCTACCCCATCCTAACTCAACTGCTGCATATTTTGTTAACAGCATTTTATTTTTCCTTTAGCACTTCGTTTGATGTAGTGAGTCCAGGGTGTGCTGCGATTGGCATGACCTACTCTGTTTAATATTTATTTCGTTACAGTAGTGATTTGTGCTGGAAATAATAATAATTGTAAACAAATGAGAATACTCATGAAAGGATATATAACTGCGATGGAAATTAAGAAAACAAATTGTCACCTCAATTCATAAAATTGTCCAATCGATTTGTCCTGGATACTGTTCTTCCATATCACAAAACAATGCTGCACATTCATCTCGTTCATCAGTTTGTTTGCAGCTGTTAAACAGTTTGGCGGCAATAAGAAGAACGAATTTTTCAAGAAGAGGTGCGGAAGCACGACGAAATTCTCGACGTGCTGCAGCTAAGGCATCGAGTTGTTGCGAAACTCTATCTGGAACAAGAGTAGTACTTTCACATTGCAGTGCAGCTAATAGTAATATAAGTAATTTATGCATTAAAACTCAAGAGTCAATGAACGTTACTCTTTGGCACGTAATGATTTTCATAGCAAAAACACAAGGACGCGCGATGGAGATGATAGCTGAAGATAATAGCTTCTTCTGTAGACAACATCAGTAAAGTAAAAAGTTCATTGATCTTAGTAATTTAGATCGCAAATTCCACTCCGATCTGGCTTGGATTTTTGTCACTCAAAATTTGTTTCCGAAATTTCAGGAATGATCAAATTTGATGAGCCAAGGTTTGGGATCACTACTGCCGCAGTAAGATTTAGAATCATGTCGTCATGTTTATTGCTACAATTTACCTGGTGATGTGTCATTTTTTTGAGCATATAATGTAAAAGCGGTCATATGTAAACACGCATTTTCCAAAGGCTGACATCGAATTTTGAGAGTCCATTCACAATCTTCAATTTTCGTTAGTGCTTCGTCAAGTCGTCCCTCTACTGCCTGGAAGGAAAGACAAATTACACGATAAACACAAAGCTCTACTGTAAACTACCACCTGAATCTTACAGTTTCAGTTTTCAGTTTAGTCTCTCTTACTATCACTACTTAGATATTCGTTTTAAGCATGTACTGGAAAAAAATGATGAAACATGAAATAAGGTTTCTGAACCCTCGAACCACGGCATAGATCTAAAGGTAATTAAAATGTTGAAATCAATGAAAACGAGGCTAAACATGTCATTAAATGAACAGCCTTAATTCTGAATTAGAAAAAAAAACATTAATATACATCTATATAAGCAATCCGCCGCATGATAATCGCATGAAATGTATCCAGGGAATGCTTATATGCAAGATTTTTGCACTGCTCCAAAATCGATAGCGCTACATGCTCCAAATTATTTGAGGCATATAACATTGCTAATGTCATATCACATCTGAAAATTGTAATCTAGTTTTAATACAAAAATAGTTCTTAGATACCAGCATATTAATTTCATTAATTGAAGTAAATCTTGAACAACGACTACCTTAGTCTTAACCTCAGATCTTTCGAATTCTTCACTCTTTCGACATTTTCTCTCGCTATATTTATCGCCTCCTGCAGATCACCTTTGGAATGAACCAAAATGGCTTTCCTGAAAAATCTGAATTCAGTGAAGTCGAGAAGCACCATTCTAAAGAACGAAATTGGAAATGCCTTTCTTTTAGTAAGCCTAACTGAAGGTTTCATGTGTGTTAAAATTTCACAAACTGGAACCTCAAACCGGCTTCTGAAGGAGATAACTGTTCCATTATTAGAAGCCACTGATCGGCAGCCATCCAGTCACCAAAAAAGAAAGCCCGATCATATTCGATCAATGATTCACACAATTTCCAATGAAAAGCACACTAAAATTAGAAAAATATTAATATGAACAAATTAATTTCATGCGTTGCAACTTGGCTTCGTCAGGCCAGAACATTTAAGTTCGACTAATAACTGCAACCCTGATGCTTTAATCGATCCTATATCATTCACCGAGATATAATATTATGCATTAAAGCTTTTTATTTTATTTACCCATTTGAAAATCAATCCTTTACTTTTTTAATAGTATCATAACTGAAACAACCGTTTCCAATTTAAATATCTTTATCAGCGGAAAAACAAGAACCATAAAACAACAATGCGAAATGCAAGAGATACCTGCCAGTTATTTTTTTCTGTGAACCGCGTTTTTAATCTTTTCACCAGCGTGCGTGCATCGTCAAAATGTCCGTTTAAAGCATGAGCGTAAGCAATATTTACAGCGGCAATTACCTAAGCACAAGCAAGCGTCTGTCTTTATAAATTATTCATAAAATCGAAAAAAAAGAAATAAGCTGGAGATCCATATTTAGTTTCATATTTTTAGTATGCGCAAAATAGACTGATTATAGACTAATTCATACACCGAAGCAAATTAATTCTAAAATAAATGTAAAAATATAGAATAGTTCGACCATAAGCAAAGAATAAAAAAGTTTTAGATTGATATAAAATAATTAAGCATATGCAAGTTCTCACATGAGACTCAGTATCATACCGTTGACACCATTGATCACCCGGATTAAAATAGAGGATACGATTGCAATCACTAGTAGCTGAATCGACGAAACCGTTTGCAAGTTTTATGGTTGCAGAAATTACACGAGCAGCTTCATTCACAAGTCGTGATTGAGATTCTCGATCAACACCGTAATCAGCACCAGCACACATTTGCAATCCCTTTACCATACTGAAGTTTTGTATTTCATACGAATCAAAACGTTTTATGGGATATATGAATATTTCGAAACAATTCTTGTATTTTGGTACGATGTGAAATAAATGACCGAGCAGTTAAACTAACAATTTCAAGTCAATAATTTTTTTGATCCAGAAATAAGTAGAAAAATTTGGCGCAAATAATAGAAATATCAAAATAATAAACTTCTACCTTTTCGGGTCATTAGCTGACCTTGCTAGACTAATGCAGTTTTGTAATGCAGCACAATCATTGAGTTGCTTAATAAAGGCTCGTGTATCAGCTTCTTCGGCTTTGACTTTATCACTTTCCTCTGTTGATTCCTGTGTTTCATCATTACCAATCGACATTGATGCAAGCAATGCCGCCGAAATAAAATGGGCTAAAAGTTGATCTCAAAGTTACTGGTTTTAGTTTTATTCTTCCACGTTATTCAAATAAAAAAAAATTGAGAAACTGATTCTGACAGCTACCAAGAATAGAATAAGAAACAGTAAGACGTAAATAATACTTTTAGATTCATCAGTCGAATCATTTTCTCCGGATGGATTTAAATCTTCGTTTGCATTGATAGCAGCTTGCTCAACCTCAGCTAATCGCAAGCAAACTAAATCGTGGCTCGTTTGTGCTTGGTGTACTGCTTCGGAGAGAAAATGCCGAGCATGGTCCCTAATTGAAATTAATTAGTCAAAAGAGCTAAATCAGAATAAACTGTCTAATTTAATACTATTAATTGTCAAGATATAAGAAGCATCAAGACCCGAAAAATGGAACAGCTAAGCGATAAAGACACTTCGCTTCGCTATAACTACCTGTCATAGAATTATGAAGTTCATTTTTTTCTAAAACACAGTATTTTAACTATTGCATTTAGATAGGCAAAAAATGAGCGAAAAAATCACGACCCTCCCGAAATTTACGCAAGATTTTGAATAACAAAGTGAGCTTATATTAAAAGCACGCTACATCAAACGTTTAAGATTAACTCACTTATATCCAAAAATTCGAGCAAGTCGCGCATGCAACAAAGGTGCGTAGCGTAAGGGACGTTGATCGGTAGCAGTAATCGAACGGTTAATACTACTCGTTTCATTGATGCGTATTGCTGTCCAATCAAAGAATTGTTGTAATGCTTCACCGGCTTCGAACATATTATGAGAACGTATTGCATTCATCATATCAACCAAATGCTGAACGATAATTCTAAGAGAATAAATTATCTCAGCATACATAAAAAAGGGGAATGAAACAATTCTAAGACACAGAGAAATGAAACAATTCTAAGACACAGAGAAATAAATTTTAAAATCAACCAGCATCCGTTACATAAGTAACATGATTCAAAATGTAATGGTATGCATATGATTTATGCATACTAATGATTATATCACGACAGTTTTGATGGAGTGAGGTAGCTATATCTTTATACAGAATGAACATTTACTGAAGTCTATCAGCAGCAGTATATTTTCAAAAATTCAAAATCTCGAAATTTTCAAATAATCAAAGGTGTACACAAACAACAAACAACAAGGTTTTTTAATAAATTTAAGTGACAATAAAGAGCATAAACTAACCACAAGAGGTAAATCAGGATAATTCTTCTTGATAAAATCGCATGCAGCCTTCAGTTGCTTTTCTTCCATTGCATCGTCTGGTGAAACATGCAATGCATGCAATTGTCGGCTGATAAGAGCACGAGCTCTACTTGAGGAAAGTAGCTCAGTTAATTGTGGTTGTGCACCAGGATGTTGCTGCAATTCGTAAAGTGCTGTAGGTGGTAGTGGTATATCAGCTTTGAAAAGAGTTTTCCTATACTGCTTGTCTTGGTCTCCAACATCGGCTGCTTTTTTCTTTTTACTCGCTGGTGATATTGAGGCTTTCAAAAATTCTTCACTCATCCTTGTAGCTCTGGAAGTGACAGATAAAAATGTTTACCTCAAAAAGCTTTTAAATGTTATTTCTTCATAAACTAAAGCCAAATTTATATTACTGATATTCCTAATTATGCTCTTACATATAGGATTTACTCGCATATTGACTATATCAAAAATTTTCAAGTTACCAGACGACAAACCATTCTAATCTACTGAATAATTCATTAGCACAGTATGAATAAGAAGATAAATTTACTTGTCTTTAATTGGTGTAACTCTTAAATGCGTTATGTCGTCCATAAGAGGAGTTAGACGCGTGTTACCTAAACATTTAATTCATACATATTTGATATTACAATTGATATACTAATAATTACCGGTTCTAACCTTCAGTGCGCAACAGCTACCTTTTGCCTGTTCATCTGTATCACATGAAATACCTTGTACAAGTTAGAAAAAAAAGTAGGAGGATTAATTTGTGAAATCAATCTGTAGACTCATTTTTGCTGACAAACATGCAAAACATCAAAGGTAAATATAATTGCATATGGCACCTGATGTAGACGATACAGAAGCGGTTAAATCAGACACATTCTTTGCATAACCACCAAAAAGATCACTGCGAGCGGCGGGACGCGAATCATCCAGCCATTCCAACCATTGCTTATGTGACCGTTGGATCTGCGTAGCACTTTGACAAGCTTGTGTAACCGCCAACTTAATTGTTTGAATATTTATATAAATTCTCATTACATATAGTTTCACACACCAAACTAAATTAATTTCGACTACATCAATGAAGAAATGAAATATAAAAATTAGTAAGAAGAAAATCAAAACTAGTCACGATACCTTGCGAACAAAAATACCGATGAGACTTTTGGGTAGAGCGAATGGTTGTCCCAACCGGTCTAACTTTCGAGGTTGATAAAATAATTCATCACGACGGATAAGTATTTCCACATCTCCACGATGGGCATCTATTCTGCAAAAATTTTCTTCAATTAAAAATTAAAAGTTTTTCAATTGTTGAAATTATGATAAAGGAAATTTTCAATTGTTGGAATTATGATAAACAAAAAAATTGTCTTATAGTTGCCATCTTTTTATTCATCATAATTCCTTTAATTTTTTTCTAAAACTATCCTTATATTAAATGATTGACACAAATTTTGTTTTTCAATCGCATAGTTGAAGTGAGCTAAGTTTTAAATATGTCCAGCTTTCCGATAGCAATTCAATAATGAACAAGAGAAAACTTACTTCGTCACAAATTCCAAAAATAAATTCACTGAAACTTCTTTCAGCGGTGCCATTACCATATCAATTGTTTCTGGGAAGCTTAAATTAACCGCATTTAAAAGTGAATGTACCAAAGATGATAGCTGATAGTGTTCTTTGTGCGTAAACGGCTTCAACCGATGATTTGTATCCAAAACTCGTATGAGAAGATAGATAGCTAGCTGAAATATGTGGAAATTTTCATCTTTCATTAAATATAACGAGAATTTACTAAACTAAATGTAGAATTCCATACTAATTCAGGTTTTACAGTTATGGTAATATTTAGTCTATTCATATCGAAAATGAAAAAGGAAACAAACTCGATAGGGTGTAACCGGTTCACCAGGTGAATTGTCGAAAACGAAACTGAACGCTTCATCCAAACTAAAGCTAGAATGAACCAAATCCTCTGCCATACGAATTTATTTCCTAAATATTTCAAAAATCAAATATATTTCGGTATATGTTTTATAAGTGTGCAACATATTTTGATTTACCTCCAAATTAATGTGTATAAAAACTTATTGAACATTGATTTACCAAATAGCAATCACACTTTCCATTATCTTTAGGATTTCCATCTAAAAAAATCCAACAAAACGATTTAGAAAAGTTTAATCTATAGCACTGCCCCTACGCAATCCCAAGGATGTCGGTAAAAGCATTAATCAACGGGATAGGTACAAGAGAAACATAAGGAAATAAAAGGATAACGAAGTACAACACAATTCTTGAGGAGGAAATGCTTCTATCCATATTTTCAGACAATCAATCTCAAGGATGCAAACCATAATGTCATAATTCAAAACTGATATTTTTGAACTTATGACCTCGCACATCAATATTACCATCACTACACTTGTATTTCACATTTATTTGATGCTCTTTTTTTATACAACAAACCCAACTATTCACAACAATAATAATAATAGCAATAATAACAATAATCATAACAACAATACCTACTAATAAAAGCAAATAACAGAGAGAATTTCAATAATATTTTCTGAGACTTCAACAAATGCTTAAAAACACAATAAATTCTAAACTTGAACATTCATTGAAAAAAAGTTCATCTTGTAGCAACTGTTTCAATTAATGAGAGAAATACCACATTATTGGCATAATGTCACCGAAAATCTTGAATTAAATGCCCTCATTCTTATCTTCACCTTTTCCTACCGAGGAAATGACATTTCTCGTAGCAATTATTTAAGAAATAATGGTGATATATCAGATATAATTAAAAATTATAGATTGCATTCAAGTACATTGTACGGTCGTCGATACTCTCTCTTCGTGTCAAGTATAGAACTTAAATTACAATAAAAAACAATGATAAGCAAACAAAATATGTAGAACTGCTGTTGTTATTCAAATATATTAAATGAAGGCATCATTGTTGTTTATAAAAGAAAATTCAAAGATATTAAAAAGGAAAATAAGGCAAAGAAAAAGTGAAATATGAAATTGAAGAAAATATTCAAAATTTTAACCAACTACAAAAGTTTAATGGGATATGTAAGCGGGAAAATGAGCAAATCAAAAAAAAACAATGTAACGATAACAAGGAACTTGTTAAATTTTTTTAAAATTACTTTCAGTAATCAGTCGCATTTTTCAAATTTTCGATCGATTTTCAATTACGTAACTATGATTCAAACAAGATGAAGCGTATATAAATCAAGCGACAGCTCATCAGAACTAAACAGTATCCGGATGAAAAAGGAAACTTGAAGAGAGATAGAGCTGAAGAAATATACTCCGAAAGATAAAGCCTATCATAATTAAGTTCAGTTTATAATATCAACAAAAACATCATACTAAAAGCCTGAATAAATTTAGCAGTTCATTTGTATAAGAATAAATTGTTCCTATCACACATCAAAAAGATAAAATATAAAAAGTCCTTACACAGGAGCAATGAACAGGAGCAAAAATAGAAATGGTCAAATAAAATAAAATAAACAGGATGGTTCAGAAAAATAAATATTACAAAATCTTCGTAGCTGATGTTCTGCAGTTATTTTCAAATCTTTCTGATTGTCGTAAACGTTGAAACAGATGTCGGGAAACAAGCAGGAAGAGCCATCGTTGAAAGTGAGTGAATAATGAACGGTACTTCATTCCACAGCTTAGTTCTGAATGCTACATTATCCGACATTTATTCTTCACTTTCTTATTCTTTCTGCTACCACCGTAAGAAACTTTGCCGTGATTCTGACAGAAAATATCATTTCATTCAAACATTAACCAAACTTCATTTGAATATTTTTTTTAAAAAGAAATATTTTTTGCCTATGAAATGCTCGCTTAGACATTAGCAATACACAGCTATAAATGTGCTTTCCGTCAACATGTATGCATTATGATCTGCTCTTAAAATTTCTTAATATTCATGATAAAAATCATCGTCCAAAGTGAGTCCTAAATCAAAAAAATGTATGTTAAAAACACACAAAATCTATTGCTGGATGAATTATTAATAACCCATACATATTCCAGAAAATGTAAGTGGCTAAATCATGTAAATAAAATAATAATTCAAATTAGAAAACCGATATAAGAGACACATTTCCTCCCGTTTATCAGGGGTAAATAATGTCAGGAGTACAACCTTCATTCAAAATAGGTTATGAACAATTATAACCAATTGAATTTCAATTATAACTAATTGAGTTTCATGGGGGGATAAGACTTTATACTGTCACCACTTTCTGAATCATAATCTTTTAGCGATTAGATTTGACATTAGATTTGGATTAGCACAGAAACAGATACTGTGTAACAAGAAAAATACTACAAGTTTGAAAGAATGGACTGTGATGCAATCGAAAAGAAATAGATATATTTTTGTAAGAATGAATTTTAGATGGACTTACTATATCATTATCCTCATCATTTGGAAAACTTTTGACAATACGAACTAATTCATGAAATGCCGCATCCACATTCACTGGTGGATCTTTGGCTGATGTTTCAATATATGGAACTTTGAGCCGATCGGCTAGTTCCCGTCCTTGTTGTTCCGTTACTTTTCGCTGACTTACCAAGTCAATCTAAAAATTACGATCATTTAATCTCCAATACATGCAAAATTTCATAATAATACTCTTCATTCTACTAATAATACAGAATATTCTATTTCTAAATAGTAATGTTTGATTAAGAAGCTATGGTGTTTCCTCAATACTAAAAACATCATTATTGAATATGTCAACACCACTGTCAACAACATCCATATCATTCATTGATCGAACACAAGAGAGAATGATCTCAGCTTAAATAACATTTGTTGAACAAGTACTGCAACTAACAAGTTGAACAGCGGAGTGAATTAAGGCGCTCACTTCACAGGAAGCAGAGTGAGGTAGGAAAAAGATATAAAGTTGTAAGCATCAAAATAAAATTACAAAAAAAGATTCTTCTTGGGCTATCAATAATAATTATAAAGTGGCTAGCAAACCGATTACATATGGAAATAACAACTATTAAAGTAGTTCATGAGAAAAGCTTCACTATAGTTTACCTTATTTGCCACTAGCAATACCGGATATTCTGTTTTATCCTTAACTCGTAATACTTGATCAAAAAGCTTCGGTGCTTCTTCGAAACTACGAACATCGGTTACTGAATATACCAATAAAAATCCTCGGCCGTTACGCATATATTGTTCACGCATCGCAGAAAATTCTTCCTGTCCTGCGGTATCCAACACTGAAAACTTCCTTCCATTTCAATCTCAATGCGACAATGGTTTGAAAAAAGGACATATCGAGGAACATAAGCTTCCACAGGCTTCAAACGAACTAGGAATTCCCTAACCGACGGGTTAATCAGTGATTAATAAACCGGCTTTGTAACCATTTTTATAAACTAATCCAAGGAATAAGTGACATATAAAGTCACTGTATCAAATGGTTGGAAAATGTGATAAGAAGTAATATGTTTTTATTAGCTTAAAATTGAAATACAAATGTAATCTACTATTTTACCAAATCTCCGTGATGCTTCGCTGTTTTCTTATAAATCAGTATTTTTTATTTAAGTTATCCAATTGAATAAAGGCTTAGGTTCTCAATATGATTAAAATGAACAAACAATTGAACTTGAAAAACTAGACAAACTACTACTGCAACAGTAATTTTCAAACTATTGCTGCAGAAATCAAAATTAAAATTTATCAAGAAAACAGTTGGTCCTTTTCCATCCCTTTTTTGTGTTTCACTTCCATTAAAACAAAGTTTGAAATTACCAAAATATAATGACCGCATTCGTTTTTGATATACATAATAATCTTCAAAATAAATTTGGAAACGAAAAATATACCATAAAAATTTGCATAAATATATACATACCATCCATGATAACCCACTGGCCATCAACTTCGGCATGGATAATATATTGATCCTCTATCGTTGGATCATAATAATCAACGAAATGCTTCTAAAAACCATACATATATTTTAACTAATGCCCCATTGTGCTGCTTATGTAATGCCGCTACTGCTCCTTGTCTGAATATTTTTTAATTCACTATTTCATTGATGAAAAGTTATTATTTAATTACGCAAAAAGTGTTCTACGCGAAAGCAGAAATTATAAAATAATAAACCTGGAAGAACTGTATCGTTAAAGAAGATTTGCCCACACCGCCTTCACCGATAACTACTAATTTATAGGTAGGTAATTTCGAATCATCATCAGGCGGCCTTTTCGTAGTAGCCATCCTTTAAAAATATTACCCTGAAAAATCGAAGCTGCTAAATTTAAAATAACTTCAAATTTACTGACAAATAAAAAAGCATTGATGATCCATAGAATGCCTTTATACTTTCACAGCTCATAATTCTGTCTGCTGCTTCAGAAACCTGAAACACTACTTAGTAATGAAGAAAACATTATTAAAATTTTTCCTATTTCTCGAAAAAAATAAAAATGGTGACCATTTAGCCCCCTAGAAGTTAAAATTTAATGCACAAAAATGATTTCTGCTATTCTCAAGAATTACAGCAAAATGTTGCTTAAAAAATATACTAATTAAAATCTTTTCCTACAATTACTTCAACATTTCAAGATTTCTTGTTCCATCTCAATCCTACATTTATCGTTGACAATTTCCGACAACTAATTAAATTCACAAATTAAATTTAAATTAAAAATTTTCATTATATATTTTAATAGTTTTCTATGAAGCAACATCAATTGCTAAAAATATCCTGCACAGTCCCACTACATCTGTCCACCTGATTAATTTATTATCTCCTACTATGAATACAATAAAATTAAATTATTTAAAAAAAAAGTGATTTCCCACTAAATAAATGGAAGGAACTTTATTTCACGCGGCCCCAATACGTATGGTTCATTGAATCAGACGTAAATAAATGGCTAGCAGAAATGAAGCAATAGTCAGATTTACGTGTTACGAAGTAATAGTTTTTCAGACCACCTAAGACAAAATGTATACTTCACGCAATATTTTTCGCCTACCTCCTTACCTTCACGTGAATAATAAACGTAACGTGAAAAAAAAATACAAAATGGTCATGTAAGAAGTAAAATGAGCTATTATAATTAATAAATGTAAGTAAACTATAAAAGAAATTTAAAATTTAAATTGCATCAAGCAAAAGATATTTGACTGATAATATATAAGGTGATCAAACCGTACACAAATGTTAAATATTAAAACATTAACTAAAAATATCCGATGGACAGATAGAAAATAATAGTTAAAGAATAATTTTAGAATTATGATCAGTGTTAGCCATATTTTCTTATTTCTTTGCTCTGAATAATTTCAATATTCATTATTTCTTATGAGAATACTAAACAGATATTAATATTAATCAAATTTAGATTTGATCAGTCAATTAATTAATTAATTAATTAATTAAATGAATGAATGAATAAAAATTGAAAATCATTAAGGTATGATTAAAGAATGCCAGGAAAAGAAAGTGTAACATTGGAGTGTTGTTCATTTAGAATGGCTCAAAACGATGCAATGCAATTATTTGATTAAGTTATCTTAAATATGGAAGAAGAAAGAGACAGAGAAAGAGGAAAGAGAGGACAATAAGAAAAAGATATTATCAAAAAGAGAATAAATTTGACAAATGATTTGAAAAGTTTGTAAGAAGTAGATATCATCTTCGCTTCGTTGACGTTATTTATAGTATTGAAGCGGAAGAATCCAAGAAATAAAAAGTGAGATAGGAGGACAGGTAAAAGACTGTCACCTTTACGGGGAAAGAATTTTTTATTACATCATTGGACCGGCTTTTGCCACTGTAACAACTATCATTACAGAATGATAGTAATTGAAAATCAATTATTGGAAATGATCAATAATACATACTGAATGAATGAAATAGCATTTTAACGCACTACCAATAATTTATTTTATATTTCATTTTAATGTTTAAGTCTTTAAGAGTGCACACTTTTTTCCTTACATTTTGGTAAGCATTAACTTTACGATTGAATAAAGTAGCAAATGAAATTAAAACAATATTTTAATTAAGTAATATTTCAATGGTT
>CAKAEH010001373.1:0-71446 GCA_916381525.1 Cercopithifilaria johnstoni
CCGGAACCAGATTGCACTGAATTAAAGGTTATTATTAAAACTGAATTAGATTTCATTTCATTTAAAATGATTATTGATATTTAGTCTTCATAATAATAATAATAATAATAATAATAATAATAATAATAATAAATTTTAAAGCATCTAAACTGTCAGAAGTTAGTCTCCCTCAGTTATTAATATTTCTTTTGATTAAAGCATATAAATGAGATTATTGGTTGGCTTTTCATTTTGCTTGTGAAGTACTCGCAAGCTTTGTTCTTTATAACAATAGTTAATTCAAATAATTGGACGAAAAAGTCTAATGGCCATTTCATGAATGGCGTATTAATATTTCATTACCGTATACAACGCGCGTCATCGTCTGCTGCGTTGCCATGGTTTGGTTATTATGACGAAATCAAAAAACGTCTCGAAGGTACCAGGAAAGGATTGATTCCTTCCTATTAAAAAATTGAAATGTTCAGTCAACAATGGCCCCCTGTTGATGGAGAGTATTTAAATTAACGGAGAAAAAGAATGAGGGTATTTTGATTTAAAATTTTTAAAATTCTTTCCAAATTATCATTCATATCTTTTTTGGTACCATCGTAGTAATCATGTATTCATGGTGTTACTAAAAATTCAAGTAAAAGTCAAGAAGTTATATCTAAAAATCTTGATTTTTCAACCTTGTGATTATGAATATCTGATTATCATTTACTTCATTAGTTCTTCCTGAACTTCTGCACGTTTTTGCGGCTTACGCATGAAGCGAGAAAAATTGAGAATGTAAGAAAACTTAAAAGACATGTCCCGAAAATAATTTATTTGCCGCTAAACAATGAAAGAAGCAATGAGACATTGGTGTGAAACAAATTTTTTGGTCAAATAATAAATAGGATGGATTATATATAATACAGTTATACCTGTATTCTCAAATATGTTCACCGTTTTCTGACTAATTTTATTTGCATTGAACATATCGTACTTTACCTCGAAATTTAAAAAATTAATATAGTTGACTTGTTAAATTATTGCATTTTCAAAAGTACAATTACACAATTTTATGATTTTGTTGAATGAGTTGTACTCAGTTTTATAATGAGATCCCACAATGTATATTTTTATAGATTATTTGTATAAATGTAATTAAGTATAGTTCTGCCACTTATTGATTAGAACGATCGCGAAAATCTAACTGAATTAAAATGTATTAAACGATGTTCGAATTTTATGAAAGCAAAAATTTTAATTATTTTCATTCTGATTAGATTGTAGTAGGCGACATTTCCTCACTTTTTAAAGATATAGCATCAAAAAATCTTCCATTATTTGTCAATAATATAAGTTAAACTCATGAAGAACAAAATTTATAGAAAAGTATATGATTCTTTTCATCAAAAGGTTAAGATAAAAACTTTATATTTCTTACTGAAAATATTTCAAGGTCTTATATATTTTTAACCTATTGATTTTTGATTTAAATTTTTTAGAAAATGAAAGCAAGTTATAACTAAAAGATATAAATATTACTGTAATATTAACTAGTGAGCCATATAGATTGTTGATCAGAGTAGGGAATATCAGAGAAACATGTTCAAAGCACACGAATCAGTTAAGTTTGGCAGGGGAAATAACTCAGTAAGACTGTAAACGTTGAGCAAACTCGCAAACAATTCTGCTAGTTTTGAGGATTTAACTAATACAAATATCTATTCACTTTTTTTTATTTATAATTGAATTTAATAGATTCACCAGTAGCTATAACAGAATTCTATTTTTGATTGGAAATGAACAATTATAGGTATGGTTTTCGAACAGGAGGGCCAAATGGCGTCGTGAAGAAAAACTAAGGAACCAAAAACGACCGCCAGGTATGGATACAACAATGGCACCAGCTAATTCCAATGTCAGTGCTAATAGCGCTGCCGGTAGTTCCGGCTCAACGCAAGGTCAGTTACCGTAGTCTATGGCTGAAAAATTATTTAATTTTTTTTGAACATAAGAGAAACTGAGATGAGAGGACCGAGGTTCAATAAAGAAATGCTTTCTTCGTGCATTAAAGTTCTATGCTGGTTGTGTAATTTGCTTAGATACGATAAATATGTCACTCGTATTTTCTTCTTATGAACATTTTCTTCGCTCTTTCTCTTTCTCTTTCCCCCTCTCTTTCTGCGTTTTCCGTTCCAATATGATTCATTTTGATATTTTTCACAGGATAACCTACTTTTAGCGAATGGGATTGCCTAGCTTAAAATATATTATACTTCATAGATTCATTTACATCAATTTCAAAAAGTACTGTTTATAAAACTTGGGATATGCAACTTTTGAAATAAATTACTTTTCCAGGTAGCTTATTGAATCCTGGAAGCACGGGTACACCTTTAGGCAGTAGTCCTACTGCTACACCAGCAAGGTTTAATAATCCGGTTATTAGCAGCAGCTTCGCTCCTCCCAGCACACAGATGTATCCTTTGCCACAACCTGCAATGGATCCCTACAGGTAAGTTCATCAAGGCCTATTTTGAGTTTGAATTTTATTTGAACATCTATATAAATCTATTAAATTACATGCAAATATTTGTGGGAATGTTATTTCCGCATTATTTCAGCTTTGCAAATGCTGGATTAGGAATGGGAACATCACAACATCCGTCTGATTTTAGTTCTTATCATATGTTCTCTAGCGCTGGTAGGTCACCCTACGATGCTTTTCATGTGAGTCTTCTTCATCACCGAATTTTATTTACAGAAGCAAAAAAGAAAAAACGAATTTGAAATCGCGACATTTGTCCACTTTCATCCAGCAATTTTGAATTCGACAATCACTCAGTCAAAATTTTTTAAATAATACTAGCTGACTCTTCTTTCACTCTCTCATGATAGATTTATATTCACCAAAAAAAGTCAATAACGATTCACGTTTGTTTTTTTAAACTACTTGTTTAAATCAACTGTCCAGGGTCTGAAAGAACCTACTATCTAATAGAACCTAATATCACTTAGTCCTTCAGCCATATGCTCGAACAGTTCAACCAGGTGCACCACCGACATTTGCTTCTACAATGAACCATTCTTCAATTTCCAATGTTGGTGGTATGTCTTGAGCTGTTTTAATTTTATAAATCCATTAAAACTTTCAAGTCCATAAGAATTCATTAGTATGATGATTCATCATCATATATATTGGGCGGTGTATTTGTTTTCTAAAATTTATTACTTTTGCTATCGATTATTCATAGAAATTTAGAGTTCATCGGATATCTTTAAAAAATGACTACAAATCATTTTTAATACCTATTTTTATATATTAATACTTGATATTTAAATAAAAGAACAATTCTTTGTCTTGATTAGGTATGATGTATAGGGCGCATTTTTTGAACATCAAACTTTGCTAAATTATATACTCAAAAATTTATTCAGAAAGTTCCAATGGATCAAGCAAAATTCTGCTTAGTTCGAAAAATTGAAATTACCATTAATAAGGAAATAGCTTTACAAGTGCAATGCAACTCCCATAAAACAACAAAACCCACAATAAAATTTCACTGAAACAGCACAGCGATAAAAAAATTTCCCTCTCTACCAACAAATTTACTTTTATAATTTTGATATCCTTTTTAGAATAAATGTTTGATAAAAATACTAAATTTAAAAGAGGAGTTTTTAAACATTGTTGACCTCAGTGGTTTAGGAATTCTGGTATTTTGTGTTTTGATTTTAGATGAAACCGCTAAAATCCCGTCGAAATCTAAATATGAACGCTATTCATGTGGTACTCTGCTTCACTTCTCAGCATCATTAACAATATTTATCATCTCAAATCTAGTTAAAGTAGATAATGATAACAGCTAACACTGATTGAAAATTTTATTGATAACGGAAATATGCAGGACAACAAAAAATAGTTGTCGCAAATCATAGTAAATATTTGGGAAAAGATTTAAAAAAGGCACAAACTAATTCTCAAAAAAAAATCATCAAGACTTCTGAAAATATTCAAAAAAAGTTGTGGGACATCTGGGCAAAAAAGAACGGTTGTGTGACAACCTATGACGGCATTGAAAGTTTTAGTGAGAAATAGTCGGCGAAAGGCCTTTGAAGTTGAATGTAGTTGTCATTTATCAAGAGGTAAAAATTAATGGGTAGAAAGGTAACCGGGTGTGTGTTCTTTTTTGTTGAACACTTCATTTTTAACAATTACGCACTTCATTTTAAATTATGTTTCCAAAAAATGTTCCGAGAATCCGTACCATCAGTATGTGTCAAGCATGTTTCTCCCATGTTTCCCGGAACAATGTCCAGTTGCAAACAACATCCACAAAGCGGTGTTCAGACAGCAATAATATGCAATCTTGTCTTCGCCACTTGACCTTTCGGTTCGTTCTTCAAGTAACGGACAGTATAAATATTCATTTCTTGGTTGGAAATTTCACAAATTTAATTTACTTTCTTGACACATCATTTTTAAAATTTAAAATTACATTTTTATAAAAGATTACCCTAACTCATTTTGAATCCGTATACCAAACTATCATATATTTTTGTCTTTTAGCAAATTAAAAAAAGCTTCTATGTGAATCCAATTGTCAGGATTAAAGACATGCCTCGATTGACCGCTCAAAAAAAATTCTTTCTTATCACTTTGATATAGAAACGTGGAAATGGTTCTAACTGCCGTTTGGTCTCTTACAAATCATCTTTTATGGTTATGGCAGTCGTTTTTCGAAGTATGTGATGAGAATTCTCTTCACTGTGTGACACAATCACTGTCCTTACTCATATGCCTTGTCAAAATATCGTCAATTTTTTCATTAGAAAAACCAAAATTGGACGTCGAAATGATCACACATAAAAATAAATACTAAGAAGTGAAATTCGTAGAAGTCAAATGCCGCCAATACCTTGCAAAAACGACAAGATGGAAACATTATGGCTATAAATTGATGAGGATCATTTAGTCAGTGAAGCTTATCTTCTCTTTGCATCTCATTAAGACATGGCCTGCATGACCCTTACCCTTACTAAGTCCATGACGTTAGTCATCGAACCATTTCGTTCCATTTTGCAAAAGATCGAAGAAAAAGTGTGAATCATATGTTTTTCATGACAAATATTATACATCCGTTTTCTTTCCTCTGTGCTGTAAAAAGTTGTTTTTTTTCTGTCTGATAATTCATTCTAGAAGTTATCGCAATATATGAAAATGGACCAGTAAAGAAACTTGAACTACAAGAAATGAAATTTTAATGCTGCAGGTCTTGGTGCAGGCATGAGTTTACCGGTCTCTGTATTATCAACAATTGATCAAACGATTCCATCGCAGCAGCCACCACGATTTGATGATTTAACAGATGCGCACCATGATCCACAGTACTGGCGTACCAATTTTTCATCCTAAAATAGTTGCGGCATTCGTCCTAGGTTTTCAATAAATGGATCGAGTAATTTTTTGCTTTGTCATTTGCACTTCACACCTTGATGAACTTTGCTCTGGTACTAGGCTTAATTGTTCTTAATTATATAAATTTATGTTCATGGCTGAGAAATTCATTTTAAAAGATTTGGGGATCAAATTTTTATAATGAGGGAATTAAATCTTACTTTCCAATTTATTTAGCAAATCATGTGTGCAAAGAAAGGTGCTCTTTAATAGTTGAGCAAAAATTTAAGATTTTCAACAATCAAATGCAGGTGATGTAATGCTGTCAAGAGCAGCTTTATTTCCCCTTGTGCTTCAGCAACTTATTACGTGATTAATTCTGCATTTTTTTATACTCGTGGATTATTTGTATTTTTATATTTGTTTAATTTTTTTCAAAATTATTGTGATCTGGTGTGTCGAGGATCGAATACAGAATTCTTCTGGCACTTCGCAAATCTTATATAATAGGGCAGGTAAGTCATTTAGCTTTTCATATTTTTCCGTAAATTTCTAATTGAGCTTAAGTTGGCCCAATTATGGCTTAGGCTTATGCTATATATATATATATTATATATAAGTACGATATAAAAAAATGAGAACTATAGGAAAAGGGAAGTCCTGCCACAATAATAATTACTGATTTTTTAATTTTAAAAGCTTATTCTCAAGTTATTAAATAACTTCCTTCCAAAAAATAAATTCCAAACTACAATTTAAAGAAAATGAAATGTTGGAGATCCAATTGAGGATCCAGCAAAATTGCGTTTTTGAAATGTACTTTTTTCAAAATTTAAAATTTCAGAGAATAATTCCTCTTAAATGTGAATATGTAAGAAATATTCTTCGTCTTGGTTGAACTAGGAGTTTCATGCGAAATAAAATGTACGTTTTGAGCATGATGACAACGGTCACAACTGTTCAGTATTTTGTTTTTTGTTTTTTAATGAATGGTTCATTGTAGTGGTACATTTTAAATGTCTCTTTGTCTCTCATGTACTATATGGGTTGCAAATTTTAATACTGTCACACTTAACGAAATGATGTATAATTTAGATTATTTCAAATCAATGTAGTTATCAACTATGCTTAATTTTATAAAATTATGCATTTTGATCGCTGTAATGATTATTTTTATTGCATATGGATAAAATAATTTTCGTCACACAAAAAATTTGATTGAGTAAACACCTAACTTTTTAAATATGATTTAACTGAGCAAAATTTAAGTGCCCTAGTATTTTAACTCATTTTAATGAAAAGTTTTGAATTTAAATTTGTAATCCAAAAAAAATCACCAACCACAAAAATTTCATGTAATATAATATCACTATGTATTTTTTTTGCATATAAAATGATTCTATCCCAGCACATATTTGAAGAAACCCTAACCCAATTTCTCATCATTATTATCCATCGCTTTATTTATGATTTTGCAAATCCTTTTTTTCCATCCAATGAAGAGATAGATATTCCAAATTTTATTCTTTGACCAATCCAAGACTTCCAGATGCTAACATTTTATGCTCAATTGTGAAATTGCAAAAAGCTGATGTTACACCAATAATTTGGTGCACTTGTATTGAGGAAATTTTTTAATCCTTCGTTTGCATAAAACTGATATTTTACTGATATCCAAGCAAAGTGAAGATATTGCAAATATCAAATATGAATATATTGCCAACTTGAATTTATTGGATAAGTCAAATTTTTTCTGTAGAGTAATCCATAATTGGTTCTCAAAAATTGACAACAGTGTGTAACTTTACTGATTAATTATGATTAAATGGGAGAGCTTCAAATAAATTTCAGAAAATAATCAACACCTGAAATATCATGAATTTGAGAAAATGCAAAAAATAGTTTATGTGCTAATTATAAAAGGCAAACAGAACTAGTCAATGGCCAACACTGATTACATAATAAATAATAAAATAACCAAAATAAAAAATAAACGAGTTATAAAAGGAAGTGCGAGATCTGTAAAGAATTTTTTGGCATCAATGCGTCACAAATCTGCAACAATTATCATTATTGAAATGTTATTATAGGATTTGACATTTCGATTTTTCAGCCCAAGGATTGCATCGTTTATCAACTGGATTCACTAGTGGATCGTTTTCCTGTTGCCCCTCGATGTATCGCTTCATTCTGAAATTATTCACTTCCACTATCTCATTCATCACTGCAACCACAAAAATCACCGTGGAATCGGATATGCCAAATTGCTCGCAAATTTTCCTACTTAATATTGAATCTGAATCTGATACAAAAAGATTTTCTCTTTTATGATCGGGTTTCACGATTTTAAATTTTATCAAAGGAGCAACCAAGCTTTCACTTACTCTATATTGTAAGGTAAGTTTAGATTCTTTTCTTGCAAAATAAGTTTCATCTCAGTTAAAAAAAATTTTGTTCTAGTGTTTTAGCCAATGCTGTATCCAAATTTATATACGTTTATCTCCTTAATTTGAAATAGACCTATTTAATCTTACATAAAAATGAATTCATAGACTTGTCTACCAAGTACCTACTAATTGAACTCCACATAATTGACACTTTTACTAATTCGGTTACGACACGTTAAAGCAATGAATACCAGAAGTCATTCAATAATTATATTAAATGGCCTGGAATGTGTTTATACACTTATATATATATATAGCCTTTTCATTACTGTTTGAAAAACGCAAACACTATCAACAAAGGTTACTGTGTTAAAATTTTAGTTTTGTGATTAGGTACAACTCAAAAAAAAACTTCAGGAAAGACTATTTTAAACTTTCCAACCAACTCTGTGAAGTCTAATAGAATTGGATATAGAGATATGTATTCCAAGAAAGCATTAGCACCAGATTGCAAAATTATGGAACATAAATTAAAATTGGAGTAGGAAATGATTAGTCGTATAGAGGAATCGAAAGTAGCTATCCAAAACGAACTCATTGGCCGATTGTGACACGGGTAATCTCTGAATGTTTAGCTGGTGTCGCAAGCTTTCTACACTTCGCTGCATGTCGCCTTTGTCCATTTCACCAAGATATGCCAGAAAATGTTTGATAGACTCTGAAAATAAATCTGCCATGGCATTTCCTTGTCGGAAGTCGTTTGCTTGAAAATAAGATGAACGACGATCCTTACGGGCAAGGAAAATGTCCGAGCTGTTGCATGAAACTATTAAATATTTGATAATTTAAAATACTTTAAACATCTATCATCATTGAAAAACGGAATAGCTGCTTTCTTCTGAAGCAAACGCTATGAAGAATTTGTATATTATGTCACCCTTCGAAATTCAATGCACAATGATCGATGCATATGTTAAAGAATTATTGCATGTTATTCGAGCAAGATCTTCTGGTGATTGTGGTCTGACTAAGAAAGAACCTATGCTAATGGCTTCAATTATAAAGTAGATCTCTTAGTAGGTCACATTTTTCTAAGTAACTTAACAAACACTTCCGTTAACAACATAACTTTTTCAGTATAAAAAAAATCAATCTCATCGATTTCCAAATGAAAAACGAGCATCAAGAATGGTTCCAGTGGTTAACAAACTCGGTAATTTAATTTTCAATTGTCTGCTAAAAAGCTAAATTTGATGAGGTAGTAAAATACAACTGTCACATTTCACATTGAAAGTCGGAAAATCAACTCAAATAAAACGAATATTCTGATATGAAATTTTAACTTCGATTCCAACTAAATGAATTATTTTCGCTTTTGTGAGTTTAGCACTTGCCACGATCATCAATAGTGAGTGAGTTCCTCGAGAATTTAAATACCTTTAGCAAGGAAACAAGAACATTCTCCCTTAATTTAAACTTAAAACAAAAATCAGTAAGTAATGATAATTTTCCTTCATTTTTTTTAAAATTCTGACCACATCAGAAATGAATTACGCTGGTTTCAAATTTCAAATTTCAAATATACAAACATTAAGATATGTGAGGTATGTGGTTTTTCGCTCACCTCTATAGAAAGACGGCCACGTCTAGCAAAATTATGAAAAGTGCAGAAATACAAAAGAAATTCTTGCACCAAGCGGCCATGTAGCTAGATCATTTAGGATAAATAAATCGACTATATTCAATGAATTACATGTAAATGGAGTGATGATAACAGTCTGATTTAAATTTGGTTCTAAATTTAAATCATACGAGAAGATAAAATTATACGCTATCAAAGAGTGATTTAGTGTGATAACATCACATCCACATTTCTGGATGTAACCCTTCGAGGGAATACAACACTTGATCGATCCAAATGTAAGGTAGGGTTGCAATGTAAGGTGTAAAAAGTTTTATTTGAAACAAGCTTTAATTAACTCAGTCTGATAATCATTATCAATCAATCACTTCGACCAATTCAAATGAGTGCTTTAACAGTTGTATGAGTGTGTATCTTATCAATGTAATATATAAGATACTGAGCAGATATTAAACCAAACGTAATGTTGATATTAACAGCAAACATCAGTATTTGTATACAGCGTTCGCCTTTATTATCACTCACCAGAATGGAAAAGAACCACTGACACTTGTAATTGCAGTAAAACATCATAATGGGTATTGGTTATCGAAATTTATGAAAGCAGAACTCATTCCGGTAGTTTTCAACACCTCGATGATTCCTACAGTTTTAGACGTCAAATATCCTGCTTATTTGCAACTTTTGAATGGGATGCCACTCAAAAGATGTTAGAACAAATTGGAGAAGCTACTGCAGGAAAACAAGTTTTAATTTCCTGAAAATCTGCTTTAGAGACGATTGTTATATATTTAAGAAACACGTTGTGCCACTGCTCAAAAAATTATAGGTTCCCTCATATTCAAACGCAGTCAGATATCGATAATGATGTCCCTTCGTTCCTTTCCTCTCCAATTTTTTCCATGTTCAATTGTTGTCATCCGTTTGTTTGTATGAAAAATTTTTCTTTGGTCTCTCTTCTCATTGGTTCCTAAATAAGCGCGGGAATAATATCAACCCGGTTTTACCACAGTACGGCGCTAATGAGCCTTCTCAATATAAAAAAGGAAAGAAATCCTATGTCGATAACCCGGAATAACTTAATTTCACGCATACAACGATACTTGTATGGTTGTATTCGTAAAATCTATAGAAATCTTGTCTAAAATACTCTCAGTTAAATGATTTGATATGCTTTGTTTAATATTATAATCAAATAATCTATAGATCAAATCAAATAATAACTCCTTTTTGCCGTCGGTTCTACATCATTGAAGCATATGTTGAAGCAATTCTTCGCTAACCATCAATTTTATTGTTTATCTACTATAAACAATGCCAAGTGATTCTTTGTTACTATCAGTTTCATGTATCAAAAATGACCTTATGACCTTCTTATGTACCACTAGTTATGTCTACAAATGATCAACTGCCTAATTACTATAAACAATGCTGTCCAAACACCGCCCAACCCGAAGTTCCAGTGCAACTTACTGCTCTGAAAGGAAGCGGTCTTGTCGTTTACACTCTTCTTTAAGCAATACTTCAAACGAAGAGTCCAAAATTATTCTCCCGGATCATTTTCTGATTTTTGTATTATAATATCAAAAAGAATAAACCCCTCTATTAAATTATTAAGCCTTCACTAATATTCGACTGTGCCATATCAAACCTCTCCCAAAAAAATTCGCAACATATTTTGGTGCATGAGTCCGAACATATCTACCTTTGTAATCAAGGTGCGCAACCGGCAACGGAAATATTAGAAAAACTCTTCGAAGAAGTCATAGGAATGGATCTAACCCTTGGATCAAATGCTGACCAGAAAAGAAATCTGTCAACAACGCGAGGCTAGAAAAAGAATTATCAAAAAATAATGCGCCTCGAACTACATCTTGATACTCTAGAAAGCGCAAACGCAAATTGAATACGATATATACAACAAGTCTCGACTCCATCAAGAAAAAAAGAAAATTACACTCAAATGGTCGACAACGAAAAAGGTATTTTAAATTTAATAATTTTAATAAGTGGAAGGAAAAAAATTACGACAACTTTAAAAATGTATAAAAATGATTTTGAGTACTCCAACGCCTAAACCAAAGCTATATGAAGGATGAACTAACTCGCCAACAAGAGTCAACCAAATAGCATAGCACTTAACGATCAATTTGCCGATAACCACTGCATACATTCAGTGGTAATTTATGGAGAGGATTTTGGAGCAGTTTTGATGTTGCAGTACATCTGCAAAATATTCCAGATATTCAAAAATTGAATTATTTAACTGCATATCTCAAAGATTTTCTGGGGTATAAGAAAAATCTCATAGAAAAATTTGGACAATCACATACAATTAAGAAGTCGCTCTGTAACAAATTGTATTCCATCAAGACAAATAATAGAGAATGAAAGGTAACAGTCGAAACTGTTGAGAGGGTCAGTCACTAGAAAAAGACTATTCTTGGAAAAATTGGTTCAAAGAAACAAGGAAGTTGCAAGAAGGCAATCCCTCAGAACTGGGAAAGAACAGAAACTAATTAAGAAAAACGAAATCATATTTACGATATGTTAAAAAAAAAAAACCTCGCCCTTAGTTATAAGTACACTTCAGGCATAAAATTTTAAGGGAACCACTAATTCAAAAAAAAACACAAGACCTCGTGCCTTTTGCAATAAAGATCATTGGGATAATGAATGTCAAACTTATCCTATTTTCGAGCAAAAAATGGAACGATTGAAGAAAATTAATGCTTTTCTAAACTGTCTCCAATCAGGACATACGGCAGCCATTTATAATAAAAGGAAACGTTTATGTTTCCATTACAAAGGTCCTCACAATACTACGCTATGCCACATTAAATAAGGATTACGCATAACCTGTTGAACCAATCAAAGAAAAAATAAATTTGATAAAGGTAATCAAACCAGCGATAAGGCAATTGAATCGACGAGATAAGCAAGTCCTACTCCTTTGTAAAGAGGTTGAAATAGTCAGTTTGGATGTGCCTGGAATTACAAAAGAAATCGTAGTCGTTTTGATAGTGGTGAACAAATAAGATGCGTATCAAAGAGACTGCCAAATCGATCAAAATTAGACGAAATTGATTGCGAAAGAATGAAAATCACATCATTTGGATAGGAACCCAAAAATCATTGCTTGTTATCAAAGCACGAATTGGATTATGGGATCAGATATTATAACCTAGAAGCTATTGTTGTGGACTATCTGACAAATCATTTACAAGTAATTACAGTAAACCAATGCGATGCATCGTTTATTTCAAGTCAATTTCCACTAAAAATTAACATAGAATGTTGGAAACAATCTGATCTATTTACTGGTGTCGATTATTTTTTTAGATTCATTCAGATCGACAGAACTCGAACTACAAGAACAGCCTAATCTTTATGATGGTAAGCAAGTCTTAGAAAGGTTTAAGGAAAACATTACCAAAATTGATGGAAGATATCAAGTCGATTGACCTTAGAAAGATAAGAAATTTAAGCTGAATGATAATCTTGGATTATGTTTTGGTCGTTTGAAATCATTAATCAAGACATTTCAGAATAATGAAAAATACGGTGAAACGATTCACGACCAACTGCAATCCAACATTAATGAAAGGGTATGTCAAGAAGGAAACCAGGACGTTTCAATGAATATAAGAGAATTCCCCTCAAAAGACGAGGAATTTAATACTAAAACTCCTGACAAGATCAAGCAGAAGTAAGTTTAATCAAAAGGATTGTCGGTGCCACGTGCGGTAATTAACCCGTCACAACCAATAAAAATTCATATTTCCAGACGCTTCCTTAATTGCATACGCTACTGCGTTATATATAATTCAGGGAAAAAAAGCTTTCTTGGTTTTTGCTGAGTCGCGAATTGCTCGTATTAAAGGTACGACTATACCAAAACTAAAATCACTTCCCATACTCTGCCCAGTTTACTATAAAACAAATGGAACTAGAAAAAAAAAATCACCTTATAGTCAAACTCCATATGCACATTGCACTGGATTCAGAAACATTCTCGTCTACTACCGAGATTTGTACGAAATCGTGTTGGAGAAATACGACAGGTCAAATTCTCATTTCGTTATATTCCAAGTGAAAACCCTCAGATGTAGCTACCAGAGAACTTTCCCCTTTTCAACTCACGAATTTCGAACCATGGTGGAAAGGACTGATTTAAAAGAAGCAAAATGGCAACTCTGAAAATATAATTTCAACGTAAATCGAAAAAATACGATAACGAAGAAGAGCAGAAGATGATTACTGCACAAGTTACTATCGACAAAAATTTTAAACTATTCGACGCAGATCGATATAGCAAATGATAGAGGTTAACGAGAACAACTGCATGGATTTTGAAATTTATAAGTTAACATCCAAAGAAAAAATTCCTTGGTTAAAAACCTTATCAAAGAAAAACCAATTCACAGAAAATAATTATGAATTGGCCATGGATATCTTAATATTTCAAATGTAAATTGGAAAGGTGAAATTTCTTGGGAAAATAACGGAATTGACAACTGTTAGTGCAGAAGGTAGATTCTCATCATATTGTATAAGAGGGAAGCAGGAAGTGGAGCTAAGCTGTAAACAAAATAAAGTAAATGGCAAAGGATTTTTCATTGAGGAAAGACGCACTTGGTACGATTGCACTTACGAAATATAAGGCACACTGTAGATAATGTGCTGTCACTTTTTTTTACACATTCATTCCACTCACTGTTTATTTTAAAACAAGCATGAGGAAGTGAGAAATTCGTCGGTATTGTGAATTTTGAAAAATAATGTGACAGAAAGAGCAAGACGCTTTGTAGGAAGACGAAATTTTCTAAATCACTGGTGAGGGATAATATGGGTGAGGGATAATTATGTGTCCCAGCTATATAAGGCTGTTGATTGAGAAGAGAAAGTTTCTGTGGTCCTGGTCTTCACTAGTCATTGGCCCAGAAGCTCATCAATTTACTGAGTGGAGAAAGAGAGGGTCCTATTTTTATTTGTGCTACCCTGGAGTACAACCTTCCATGCATCGATGCATGCGTCCACCTCTCCATCCATTCGATCTCTTTCTCATTCATCCATTTCGCCTATCTACCCCTCCGTTCCAGCTATCTATTTATCTATCTAATCATGTATCTATCTATCTATCTATCTATCTATCTATATCTAATCTATCCATCTATCTAATCTATCCATCTATCTAATCTATCCATCTTCTAATCTATCTATCTATCTAATCTATCATGTATCTAATCTATCCATCTAATTTATCCATCTATCCTATCCTATCTATCCTACCCTATCTATCTATCCTATCCTATCTATCTATCCTATCCTATCTATCCTATCCTATCCTATCTATCGTATCTATCTATCTATCCTATCTATCCTATCTATTTATCCTATCTATCTATCCTACCTATCCTATCTATCCTATTCATCTAATCCTATCCTATTCATCTAATCTATCCTACTCTATCCATCTAATCTATCCTATCCTATTCATCTAATCTATCCTATCTTATTCATCTAATCTATCCTGTCCTATTCATCTAATCCTATCCTATTCATCTAATCTTTCCTATCCTATTCATCTAATCTATCCTATCCTATTCATCTAATCTATCCTATCCTATTCATCTAATCTTTCCTATCCTATTCATCTAATCTATCCTATCCTATTCATCTAATCTATCCTATCCTATTCATCTAATCTATCCTATCCATTTATCTAATCTATCCATTTATCTAATCTATCCATCTGTCCATATATCTATCCATCTATCTACACATCTATCTTCCTACCCATCCGTTCCATCTATTTATCTAACCTAATGTAATATACGAATATCTAATCTAATTTAATCAATAAATAAAACATCCATCTGTTTCTCTACTTACATATACATCCATCTGGTCTATCTGAACTATCTATTCGTCCATACTTCAACGCGACGAAAGCAAGTCCGTTAGAAGGGTAAGAGGAGATCGATTTTTAATTCTATAGAAGTAGGAAGCGTAGGAAGAGCTAAATTGCAATACCCATCTCGAATAACATGTGTATCCTTGGCTACGTCCCCAGTAAAGTTATCATTTTTCCTCCCTTTTCAGTGCCTTCCTCTCATTTTCAGTTCGCATTTTCTGGAAGTAATCAAAACTAGCACAATATCTACTTTTTCAAATTAAAACTGTGTAATCAACGTAATGCATCCAATACTAAATAATTCTGCTTAATATGCCTTATATAAAATGAATTACTAAGTTAGTGATTACTTAAGTAAATAGTACTTCTTCCCTGATCACCAGAGCAATGCGTATATATAATAAAAAGGATTTTATTTACATTTTATTATGCATGAATTCTCTAATTTAAATGAATCCTTAAATCCATAATTTGATGCTTTATCTCTAAAAAATAATGAAAATAATAAAAATCCATTTTTATTTTCTCACATTTTAGATAGTATTCTTGAATTTCAGATCAGAGTTTCTTTATAAGACTGTTCCTTAGAAAATTTTTCCATATCGACGGGATCATGTGCCATCGTATTAAAAATTTTTCCATATCGACGGGATCATGTGCCATCGTATGATTTTGATCACTAAATTTCGTTATATTTCCAGGCTTATTTTACTCACAGGTATTCTGAGTTAATTATCGTAACAATTTAAGTGATATTTCCATGATTCAGCATATATTTGATAGTATAGAAAAAGGTTCAGTTATATTCTATTAGCGTCATCTACTGTTTTTCTCACCATATTTTACAATTTTGAATTGAAATTCCACTTCTCATTAGTTCCGGATGCTTTTATTGAATTAAAGCTTTGCGTCCAAATTTCAAAGATTGCAAAAGTTTTCGGTGTTTTATAAAGATGACTCTTCCACTTATCACATTTTTTTATTGCTCCCAAAATTGACCCTGCAAAAAGTTATCTGGTTTCGACGAAGTATATATATAGTATATATATAGCGAAGTATATATATAGCGAAGCGTGCTTTTGGAAATCGTCAAGCAAATCCAAAGCATTTAAATTTCACTCGAAAATTCAAATCAGAATTTTTGATTGTTTAATGAATGGATGGATTAAAATATAACCTTTTGCAGCTGGTCGAAACCTTCCACGGTTCATGTAACAGATGTACCACCATTTGTGATAGTACATCTGTTATTGAATAACTAGAGATTCTCAATGATTATTACGGATGATTCCATGCTGCTCGTATTTGAAAAGAAATATGAAATTTGCGCTGTTCGTTGAACTTCAAATCCGTACTGATCAAAAGAAACTTGTTACTGAAGTATTTCTTCAACTACACAAACTACAGGACATATATTAAAGTTGCTATAAAAAGTTTGTGTTTATTGTTAAGCTTTTTTACCAAGAAATGTTTTCAATCATATATTTCATTAGAAATTGTTTCATAGCGTCTTCATTCTTGCCTGCTAAAAGATTTAAGTATTTTTGGAGGTAAAATTAATTTCAATTTCGAGTTCCGCAGCTGTAAAAAAATTTCTCCAGTACGCGTAAAAATTATTTTTATGCTATCCTTCCCACAATATGTTTTAATGTTTTATTCCCAGGTATTGCGATCTCTGTGACAAGCCGTTCAAATAACTGTAAATTAAACATTAAGCTGCAACTGTACGCATATTTACATGAAAAGACAAAAGATTAAGGAAAACTAATGAAACTAACTTCGAATGAGGCACGGACTACCGATTTGCTTTCATGTAGAATTAGAAGAAGACTAGCAAATGATTTTTTTTAGACTAAAAATTTTAAATGTATGCTAATTAAAGATTCAAAAAGATATATAACAGAAAGAAGAGGAAGAAAACAGAAGTTATTCAGTTATCACATGGTGAAATATAACTATGAAGAAAAAATTTTGATCTTTCCTCTTCCGCTTATAATTTATATTTAGCTATCATAATTTCAATGGATCTCTAGCAGATAATTAGTCTATGTTAGAGTAGCTAGAATTCTTCATTACTTTTGCAAAGTTAGTGTAAATACTATGTATTTGTACAATTCTGAATTTTGTCATGCTCAAATTTTATAAATATGAAACATCCATTATCGTCCGATATTTTACCACTCATTACTGCCTGCAAACATTTTCGCCTGGCTGGTTTCATCGTTTTATGCCATTTTCCCTCAAAAGTTATTTAAGTCATAAGATGGATAAGCTGATTTATTTCAAATAAAGCAAAATTACTGATTGAAATCCTTAATAATTGTATCCAGTCAGAATGAAGAATTTATGATAAGATGATGTGAGGTTAATGGGTTAAATTTATCACCAGATTTAAAATCAGAAATCGTAAAGTATGTTATCTTCAATCCGAAAGAATTTACCCTTCACTAAGAATTCATAAAAAGCGTTAAATTTAACCACATGCTTGACTACAGACCAAATATGACCAAATATATCACAAGTCACAATATATCACAATATATCGCAAGATATGTCACAATATATCACATATCACAAGACCAAATGTGCAACTTGAATTATTCGGCAGAATACCTTAATTTCTTGTCTAGTTGACATTTTAAAGATTTGGGTATCACTTCCAATGTGTCTTGTGGGTTTAATGAGGAACGATCCGCAATGTTGTGTAAAATAGTTTAATGAAAAATTCAATTTTGCATGAAAAAGGAATTTGTATTTCGAATGCTATCGACGCCATGCACAGTCCCACTTTACAAATTCCCTAATTTCTTGCACTGCTGCTAGACGATTAATGATAAAAAAATGCTTACTGCTGTTGATCTTGTTCGGTTTAGTCAGTCCTTTTGCGATCAAATAACGAACTTATATTTACATTACAACAAAATTAGTTAGGATAGTAGCAAAACCATCGTTTCATTTTTTATTAATCACGATCTGTACGTGAATTTATTGTTTACATATTTTCAATCTTAAACATCCGATTTTCCACTCAATGCTTACCAACGTTGTTTCCGTTTTACACATAAACTAACTTCGTTCTACTGGAAAAATTTATTTTATTGCTTATTCAATTTTACTGGTACTTTAATCCAAAGTTTATATGGTCAGTATGACACATTTGAAGTAGTTCAATAGGTACTCTTCCTTTTCCATCCACCTCCTTTTTCTCATCTTCTACATTTAGTTAAATTCAAATGAACTAATTCAGACGACATCTTCATTCGATCCGTCCATTTCTCTTCTCTCACTCATCTTTTTTACAGCTATTTGATAACAACTTATCAATATTCATTAAATAAAATTGCTATATATGCATACATTTATCTTTTATCGTCTCTTCTCTGTAGCTTTCAAAGTTTCATTTGCTTTTATTGTACAACTTTCCAGTTGATTTATTAGTTATTGGAATTGACTACATAAATTTTAATTCTTCCAACTAAATTTTCTAGTCTCTTTCTTGGCACCGAGTACTCAATAAAATTTATTATTCCATATCTTTTAAAATTTCTGAGATTTCAGTGCATGAAAATTTTCGCTGTTGAGGCTACTTGTGAGTTTTACTTATATCTGAAGTTTCATTGAAAATCCCGTACAAGAATATTATTCATAGATAATAAGTAATGATGGACGCTGTGGTCACTGAAACAGCACCTGTTATTTCAACATTTCTTGGCCGAATTCTACAGGTACTTGGTTTGACAAAAGAAAAAAGACAAAAAATATTACTTCTAAATCTTTGGACTCTTTCATCATCAGTAAAATTCATTTCTACTCACGTTATCTCGCTTTGTCCCACATTGAACCACTCTTATACTCTCGGCAATATCAAATCATATTATTTAGTCATTTCTATTTCTACAATTTGATCTAATTTAACCTCACAAATAAACGCCTCCTTTGCGGCCACAATTAAAAAATTAAACAGCTTACAGAATTCCTATTATCTATCTCTTAAAAAACGAGACCCCTCTCATCTTCGTGTTCAGGCTCTTTTTTGTTTGTTTTAAAAAACATTTTTGTCTTACTATCTTTAAATTAAAATTTCTTGAAAGGATTCTTTTTCCAAAGAACCCGGGCGCTAAACGTTAGCCTTACTAGATTCATTATGATGAATCGAAATTTAAATTTGCGAGAAACTTGGATATTCCAGTTCTACGGATTATTTTCTGTTTTAAAAACATGGAAATTAGGTTAAAAACTATTGCAATTATGGTGAGAGTAATTAGAGTACATATTGTCTATATTTTAATAAAAGCAGAATCTTTTATCCATCACTCTTTAACATACATTATATCCCAAATATAAATTGATAACAGCCTATTAAGATTGCTTTGGGCATATTTGTGACGACCTCTGATTTACCTCCCTATAGTTCAAATGAAACTGATATGGCTACAGTTAACTACAATTGCACGTTTGATAAACCATGCAGATGGTTTTCTGAAGGAGATACAGCAGATCACTGGCGGTTAGCTCAGGGTGAACCGGAGCTATTTTTATGGCTTACTTCTACGGGTACCATTCAGCGACCAGGTTTATTACTTTTCTCCAAGTTTCAGCATAAAGTTGAAATAGTGTTGTGCCAAGATGCTAAGAAATCTAAACAAACATTTCCAAACTCTCTATATTAGATTTTTTAATACAAAATATCTACTCTCATATCATTTAAGGGGAACCGTTTGCTATGATTGAACTTCGCGGGCAGCAAGCAGATCGTTTTTTAAGCGATGAGATACAATGTCAGGATGGCACTGCATTACTATCATTTACTTACTGGATAATGGGTGCTATATTTTTCAACATTCAAATAAATTTAATTAAAAGTGTTTTTTTCTTTTTTAATACAATATATAAACCTGCAAGTAAGTAGAACAAATAAATTTTCTAATTTGAATTTCAAATTTAACTGTAGGTGGTGCTAACCTGAAAGTTTGTTTGGTCGATTTACTAAACAAGAAATTCAATTGTACGCCAATGCTGGGTGAACGACCTATGCCAAGAAAAGTTTTGCTTTCATTACCGCATGTACAGGAGCCATTTCGAGTATAAAACTTAATTTATCGATGAATATTTTAATTTCTACTGAAATTCATTTGCAATCGATCTTTTCCTTCATGTATGTTATTTGCTTGTGTCACAGATCGCTATTATACCGAATATAGCGATTGGAATGATCGCAATAGATGACATCGGATACGATGGAGTGCTATGTCAACGAGAAATTTCCACTGTTACCCTTATCCCTCTTATAAAAAGCGAAAATTTTAATTCTTCTCAAGTAAGGATATTGAAAACTATTTGAATTTCATAGAATTTCTACAAAATTTATAGAATTTATAAAAAATTTTAGAAGCTTATCTTCCATCTCCACTTGAAAATCATTAAAGTGAGCAAAATACACCGTTCTTTTTCAATTTTTTCTTGGAAGTGGTGCAAATGTAGGAATCCATTTCTTCTGGAAATGTGATGAAACCTGAATTACTTCTACACTTGTCTTTTTTTCCTGTGTTCAACTTAGTCGCACAGGAATTGCTAGCATTTTCAATAAGTATGGAAGAACGTTTTGGTAAAGAAACTGTAATTCTGCTAAGGAATTCAAGACGTGAAGTAGAAGAGTGAAGTTTTTTCAATAATGAATTCATAGATTCAATTTAAAATCCCTTTTATTACGAGCCACACCAGAAAAATTAATTTCTCCTGTGTCTCTATCAATTTCAACATATTAATAATAACTTGTTATTAAATATTAAGCCTTCCAGGAGTTTTTTTTTTAAAATTATGTTGCAGTGCAAAATATGTTCACAACATGTGATTGGCTGTAAAAATTAAACGATTAATAATAATTGAAAATGCATTGCAAGAATAAAATCTCGAATTGATGTCTGATATGCAAATTTTCTAGAAATAATTCTAATTAAAAGATTGATAAAATGAATAATTGCTTCCTGTAAAGTCATTTTGTTTTCTATGAAACGACTAAGAAAAATAGCTCGCGAAGTGTTAAATTTATAAGGAGCTGATTAGAGGAACAGCGAATCCATAAAAAAATTCAAATTATTATTTTTTTAGTAATGTTTATAATAATCACTCTTTCAAAAAGCCTGACCAAAAATATTTGTATTAGTATATTAGTAATATAATGCCGATAGTACTATTAGTTACTAGTCCATTCATTTACAGATATACCAATATCAATTTTGTGTAATCATTAACATTGGAGGGAAATTTCTATAAACAATAACAATTGATTGATACAATATTCCAGTATTTTCACTGAAGGCAAACAATCACCAAAAATATAGGCTGAAAAAAAATTTCAGTTCATTTTTTAGATTTGTTTTGCTCATACAGGAAAACTCTGTACGTATTTTACACCTATTCAATTAAAATTCATTAACAAGTATCACCAAAATTTACCAAAAGTTAATCGGATTTGAGAGACTTTAGATGTCATTATTTTATTCAGAAAACTGTCGAAGAGATAACATTCGGTGCAGGAAGTGGAGGCGTCACCATAACTTCATCGACGGAGTCTACGTAAGTGTACCGTTTTTCTCGCTATTTTAATGTGAGTGTGAAAACTAGCAATATTTCTTTCAATTTTACATTTCGATTTTAGCCTGGCAATTGAATCAACAGAGCCACCATTCGATTTGCTGATTATTGGGAGCAAAACAACTCCATTCTTCGACAATCGCAGAGGACGAATTATTAGCAATAACACAATGCTATTTTGCGATTTCGCTAATAATTTTCTTTGCCTTTGGGGTCCTGAAAGTGGTCGATGGGGAATCATTCAAGAAGGTTATTTCATATTTCTAGAAAATTTCACAACCTTATGGAAGTAAAGTTAATTGCAACTTCAGCTTTTCATTTAATTTCTTCATGCGAACTATGCGGCATGGTATAGCGTAGTGGTTTGAAAAGATTATTGCTATTAGGAAAGTCAATCTCTTTCCGTCCATTAATCCGAAATTGTTGTTGACTGTGACTATTGTGTTTGGAAAGGAAATCAATCCTCTTCTATACGGTTTTCGTAAAACAAAAAGCATTACGCCATCTGCTTATATTTCCATTTGAGAGCCCTTTTTGTTCGGTTCTTTGGAATATTTCTCGAAGCCCAATTTTCTTCATAGGTAGACTGGATTAATAACGCACAGTTCCTTTTTGTTAATTTTAAGTTAATGCAGGTGCGTTACCTTCGGTGACCGTACCAGATGGTTTTCCAGTACCATCCTATCCTGTAGCTATTGTTATCCAAGGAACAGCAATGTTGACAAGTGATCCGTTGAAATGCCAAACTGGTTCAGGAAAGGTGATCGTATTTTTGACTAAAAAAGTCCTTTACTCTTAAAATATTATTTCAAATTTTACTCTTAAAATATTATTTTATCTCAGTAGATTAATTACACAAAAGAATGAATTTTATCGTAACCATGGTCGTCGAACCATTTCTTCATGCTTTTAATGTGCGTCATTGTTTGTATATTGTGAATACATCATTACTGTTTGAAAATATTCCTCAGAAAATTTAAAATTATCGCAACTGACACTGCAACTGCTTCGTTTTAAATTTCTGCAGTCATGTAAAATTTAAACTTCAGCTGATCTTTCGACATTGGACGAACGGTTCTCCAACTGTACAAGCATGCGCGATTGGCTACGGTATTGGAAGCAAAAAAGTGGAATGCATGGGCGCAAGTCAGGATGACGAAATCGCTGATGACAAATCTCTCTTAGTCTTCGATTTCAAACAATCAATTCTTGAGCCATTTACGGTTTCTATTTTGAAGCTCAAAAGATAACCTTGGAAGAATTTGAAAAACACAATTAAGATTGAATTTGCAGCTTAATATTATTCCACAATGGGACAACACAGCACGGAATCAATACTTGATTATCAATGAGATTGCTTATCTTGGAAACTGCGACACAAAAAAGCTGAACGAGGAAATCAGTGAAAGATCTTTGACCGAGCAAAACGGCAATATTATTTGGTAACAGCTGATGCAATTCCAGTTTTTACTGATGAGGAATTTCCATATTTTTTTCATACTTTCCAGGACCAAATCGAAAACTTATGAAAATTTTGTTTGGACTATCGAAAAAGATAACACTGAATCTCCACGAGAGAAACAGAATGGCAAAGCTTCAAAAAGCACATCAGTTCCAAGAACTAATTATTCAAAACAGATAACTTTACCACCTATCATAACTTCTGATCAGTCATTGACAGATTCTACGTATTTGAATTATTGCGAACTACTCAATTGTAATTTCGAAGGTTCGTAGATATCTTCACTCTTACCGAGTGTATATTATCTAAAAACAAATCTAAATTTTTTTTCTAAAAGTCGTTTAGCATGTTTAATTTTGATTGATAAATCCAACAGTTCAGGTATTTCTCAAACAACTTTACGCAAATATGTGTCGACAAAGTTTCCAATAAGATAAACCGAGAATATAATGATATAAATGAACAAGATAGCTCAAAGTAAACATTAATGTATCTAAAACATGAGTTGGGAGAAATTTCCCAAGATAAGAAGAAAAAAGACATAAAAATCGGTATGCTTCTTACCAGAACTGAGTAAATGTAGCTGTAAATTAACCCACTGTTTTAACAACAGATGTTAATTACAGAAAACGCATGTAATTATTTGAATCATGGACTCACAAAGGTTCCATGGATATTGCGAAGTAGCGACTACGAAACTATTTTAAAACTCGCTAATTTACTCCCATGTTAGCTTATTTCTTTTTGCTATAACTTGATGAAGGGATGATTTTGTTAAATTAAGTTACAAGTCACAAGCAGACATAGATTTCGAGAATCAGCCGAGATACATGTGTTCATAAATTAGTGTTAAGAACAGCTTCTCAAACACACACATAAAAACCGAATGATATTATTCTCTATGCAGATTATAGTGATAATTGAGAGCTAATATTTCTTGTGAAAATATATCAGTTAGATGAGTTCTGTTGGCCTATGGACGTTTATCAATGTTTTAGAAAAGTTTTAAGGAGCTCAACTTTCAGCTTTAAGAGATAGATTTCAGTTCCACCGAATGATCACTTTATCAGCACAACGTTATCGCCCGGCCAGTATGCCATATTAGAATCACCACGATTCAAAACTACATCTAAGGCAGAAATCGTTCTATTCCAATATTACAGGCAATACTAATATTTCACTACTACGATCTCTAGAATTGTTTGAAATTGAATAAATAATGAGATTAATTTATAGGTCATCATTTTATGCGAATATTCGAATATGTTTGTACAGCTGTTCTATCTATCTGCACAAAAATTCATCAACTTTTGCCCGATGCCCATCGTTAATTCTGGGAGCACAATTATCCAGAAAAACGCGTGAATGGTATACTGCTAGGATTCAGCTCCCAGCACGTACTACTCGTGTTAGTTTGTTTTCATTTTTTTCTTTTAAATTATTTCCAACCTCATTAAGCAATACGCTTTCAAAAGAGTGCTCACTAAACACTTTGACTTTAAGTATATTACTACTTTACAGTTTTGTTTGGTAGCGCACAATTCAAATCAATCGATTACTGATACAGTGGTGGCCATAAGAAATATTATGCTGGCATCATGCAATTCGGAAAAAGATGCAGTGGTCGACATGAATTATTATTTATAGCAGGAATCGCTACGCTCATTCATACATTCTAACAGAGCTAGTCGATGATTTACAAATATTTGTTGACTGCATATTTTGTTAAACTGTTCGCATAATATTTCATGATGACAATCTATTAATGTATTAGAGAGATAGGAAAAGGAGAAAAAGAGTGTGTTGTTCCAGCTTTTTAACAAAAAACTGTTCGAAGAACGCCTATTTTATATGAACTTTTTTTCAGGTTTTTTTTTTGTATAAACTTATTTGAAATTTTGGCAACTTTAAATAGCCAGCTTAATCCCAAAACTAATTACCAAATCAGTCGAGTTTATTAAGGCATAAAAATGTCATATTTTTACAACCTCAAAGTAAAAAAATCTCATAATTATAGGGATATCTAATCTTTATCCTTTTAAAACCTTTGCATTAAAAAAACGATTTTACTGTCATCATTCCTTTGGCTATTTCACTTATGCGAGTAAATAAAAAATAATGATTGAACACAAAATGTTATAAGAAAATACAATTTGTGAATTTATTAGCAAGAAGTCTAACATAGACATATCAGACAGTTATCTTAAACTCTAACACACTACTATTTTCGATATCTAATCAATATAGAGATCTTGTCTTGGCATGCTTCTGTAATCTTAACAAATACACCTTCGAATCCCTGACACCGAAGAGGTGAGAATCACCAATTCCATTCAGTTCACCAAATTAGTCTAATTTCAATTTCTTAACGATGCAAACAACATGAAGTTGGGGCAATAGTATGAAGATAAGATAAAATTCTAAAGACTTGTAATTAATAAAATAAAAGCGATGGACAATGACTGTACCAAACTATAGCATTTTCGATATTTGAATCATAAAAAGCACCTTTACAGAAAATGGCTTAAAAATTACAAACTCAGCACTTTTCAAATCCTTCATACCAACGATTCATGGAGTTTTCTGGACAGTAAAAATGAAAAACTGTCTTGTTTCCATATCACTATAACGGCATCATATCATTTCAAAGTAAACTCAATTAATAAAGTATAATAGACATAAATGATGGATGTAATAACTTAGTGGATACCAGAGGCAAGAAAAATTATTCATATTACAAAATCATGCCACATCATAGGAACTCGCTCTAGTAAGAGTAACCGAAATATACGACCAAACATATCCCCCACCACTAGACTTTTCTTCCATGTTCTTTTATTACTGACGCGTGCATAAAACGACTAAATTTCCGAGAGAGGTCACCGGGTATTTCATGAAGACCCTATTAGAAGGATAAGAGCACTTAGACCGCTTCATGAAGTACGGATGGAAACGTTAACGGCCAGCATCTATGTCCTTGAGATTTTTGAAGGCGTCGAGCATTCTAATTAAAAACGGGTCCGGGATCGACTTTCGAAAATCTGTGTATATGCGAAATATGCAGTGTGCTGACGATGTATAAGTCGTTTAAATTTATGATGTTAAGTGGTTGGAAAAATTACATGCAGCGGTTGCGTTAGCGACAAAGTTAACTTTTCTCAAGGCTCTATCTCCTTTTTGCAGGATCGAGATTAAAATATTTGTTAAACTTCAGGCGACCACCGGTACATATTTCCACAAATTTCAGCATGTCATCCTCAGAGTTTAACTCAGGTGAGATCAGACAAAAAATTGATCGGACTGCAACACCGACGAATAAAGGGATATGCCTTCAGGATTCTCGGAGTGAACCAACTTCGTATGCTCCTACTTCTTGTCACCAGCCCTCTAATCACTCTTGCGATCTTCACAATGGTATTATTTTTGTTTGCATCCAACTGCAATACATATTAATGTTAACATTATAAAGCACACATATTGAATAGCGTGTTACTACTGTGAAATACTGTGAAAGCATAGGTTCAAGCAAGTGTGAAACTTAAAATATATTAGCATACTGGCTACATGATGATCAATGATCAACATAAAGTATAATTATAACATCTAACGTTGCGACTCTTATACCACTGTGCAGATTTGATGTCGAAGTTTTATTGCCTTCTTGACAATGCAAATTTTATTTAATTGAATATTTTGGTCTCTATTTTGGTAATTACTATTTTTTGAATAGCATTATACTGTCAGGAAGTACACACCAGCAAAATGATGCAACTACTGCAGCTAATTCTGCTCGTACTCTCTCAAACTTACTTACTGATCCAAGCGTCACTCTTCCACTGGGAAATATGAACAAGAATGATGTACATTTTGTAGATGTAAGTTCAAAATAATGTATATAGAAGACTTTGTATTGGTGATTACTGTTACTGACGGGACATGACTATAGTTTGAGAGTGCTCAAGTCTCGTTCTATGCATGTTGCGCTGTATTTTCCGTAAATGGAATTTTTTTAACACTCATAGTGGAGGTTAATAGACTTAGGTTTTTTTTTAATAGACAATAGAAGGACAGATTATTATAATCCAAATTATTAAAAACAGTGAAGTGCAAGTCACATTTGTGCCTCTCAACAATTCTACAAATTAGGATTTGTCGGAATCGTGTGTCGAAGATGGATCATTAAAAATTGAAAGTAGTTATCCACTCATTGCTGATCTGCAACAATTTCGTTTGCAAAATCATATCTGCATGCCGATTGGTGATATTATTGAGCAGCAGGATCTTCATTCGGTACTTCAAATTTGAGTTTTCGCTTGATTTTAGTAAAGCAGTTATTTCCGCTTTAAATTCTTTGCCTTTTCTAAGTTGTGAAATTGCTATCATATTTAATGCATAGGAAACAATTGATGATGTCCTGGATGAGCAGCGACGCTTGCTGGATGATCCAAACACCAAACCTTCCGAATTCCTTGAAAAAACAGATGGAACAGTTGGTGTCATCACTACAGGAGCGGGAGAAGTTATGGGGTCATTTGATAAGCTTGGTTATGTACTGCTAATATCATGTGTAAAAGCTACATTTCCACTGCAAACTCAGTTACACAATTTCTTTCACTGTCAATTTATTTCTTATTACCCTTGAAACATAAGAGAATTTTTATGATCAGAACTTCTAGGTCACTGCATGATGTAACATCTATCGTTCAGAATGCATCGTCTTTTCGTGTTTCAGTGAATAGACGTCTAGTTGATATTCAAGGCGGTTAGTATTTTTAATAATAATTTACACATTCCGTTTATCTTTGTTGTGCATGAGTTTTTTTCTGGGTAGCGTGAGATGGAGCTCATCTGATGTACCTTCGATGATATCAGTGTTGTGAATTGAAAGGTAATGGGATATGATTTGCACAGATACGGAAGGTAATTTTGTACAAGAAGTTACTGATATGCAAATCGGCAGCTTATTCTTTGAATACTGAGCATAAAAGCTATAATGACCGGTTAGGTACTGCATTTATCAAGTCTTTCAGCATTTAAAATATCATAAGATTAATGATAACACAAAGTATCATTCGGGATTTTTTTACTCTTACTTTTCAAAGCGTAATATGATTGAATGTAAACGGGTCAAGTGCAGGTTCATATCAATATCCACTTCATAATGCTGTCGCTGTGGGACGCCCTGTAAACGATGCTTCGAGAATCGAAGACGCTGTAGCAAGTAAATGCTCACTGATGTCAGATTTTGTCTTAATTTTTTTTTTCGCATTAAAACAGCAAATCTTTGGATTATTTGAATGCATGAAATTGTCGTTTTAATCAGGAGCATTATATAACAGCTGAATGTATGATTTCTTTGGTGCGATAAAAATTAGGTAATTATTTTGATCGAAGGGGAGCTGATGAAGTACCATATATGGGCTGGCAAGCATCCAAAAGCACGTTGAAGGAACGTTTTGCGTTTTTGTATTGCAACGAAATTCTTGCTGATGTTTGGTTTGTTGTTGGCCGTGGCGAACTAACGCAGGTATGTTTTGGTTACACTTGTTATACGCTGTCGAAACTTATCGGCTTTTTTGTTATGTAAATGGGAAATCTGCATAATTTTTCAAATATATATATACAATCAATATATATTGATATCTTTTTTCCAGAGAATTCCTGCACATAAATTCGTACTAATTACTGGTTCAGCTGTTTTTGATGCGATGTTTAACGGTGGGCTGGCGAACAATGCAATTGGTATATCTTGGTTTCGCCAAAGTTACATTAAATCAAAAATCAATATGTACTTATCGTTAGTGTCTTGAAAATAAACGACAGTTTGCAGTGGCAGAAACAAATAATGTAGAAGGTAGCCAAGATATCGACTTGCCTGATATCGAGCCTGGAGCTTTCTTGGCTTTGCTCAAATTTCTTTACACAGATGACGTTTCTTTTGGACCAGAAATTGTAATGACGACTCTTTATACAGGTGTGCATTCCGTGAAACTTCGTTGAATGTTTTTTTGTGTTCATTATGAGCAGCACCGGCTACCGTATAACATATTTTTCTAAACAGTGGAAATTTTTAATGTGTTTTTGCAAAACCTGTAGAAGTTAATGAACTGGGCAAGTCTCTTCTCGATTTTTGCAGTTAAGTTAATATTTCTGTTCCATATTTTTTCAGCCATATTTCTTTATTCTGCATTTTTTCTAGCCAAAAAGTATGCGGTGCCAGCTATGGAGCTCGCTTGTGTTGATTTTTTGAAACGAAATCTTGGTGCTGACAACGCTTTCATGTTGCTAACTCAGGCTCGATTGTTTGATGAGCCGCAGTTAGCTGCCCTTTGTTTAGATATAATTGACAGAAATACGATTGAAGCTTTGAATGCAGAAGGTAAATCATTTGTTCTTTACCATTAGTACGCTTTTCTTTTCAGTAGCAATTTGTGTTGAATGCAAACTTAATCTTTTAGGTTTCACGGAAATTGATTTGGACACACTTTGTGTAGTTTTGAAACGAAACACTTTGCGAGTTCGTGAAGTGCCATTGTTTCTCGCAGTACTTCGGTGGAGTGTGGAAGAGTGTCGCCGTCGGACCTTGACCGTCAATGCAGAGAATCAACGAACAGTGCTTGGCAGAGCTTTACATATGATACGCTTTCCTCTGATGACAATTGACGAATTTGCCCAGCATGCTGGTAAACATATCCATCTTGAAGCTAAAAGAAACGGAAGTTTAAAAATTTTTGTTAATTTGGCATGAAAAATTTTTGCTGCATGAAATTTATGACGAAAAATTTTTCAGCTCAGACAGGTATACTAACCGATCGTGAATTGGTCAGTCTTTTTCTGTATTTTACGGTGAATCCTAAACCACAGATTGAATTTCTGGATGTTCCACGCTGTTGTGTGTTTGGTAAGGAAGTAGTAGTTAGTCGTTTCCAACGCGTCGAAGGGCGCTGGGGATATAGCGGTACACCAGATCGTATTAAGTAAGTTCCATTTTTCTTTGTTTTTTTTTTTCTTAGTCTTAGTTTTTTTTCAGATACATATAAGTGCTAAATCTAAATCTTTGATAAGTGGTATCTTCCAAGATTTCGCTTTTTTATATACTTTTGCTGTCATTCTGTTCTATATGCATTTTCAAAAATTTTTGTAAAAACTTGAAAGCATACTTTCCTTGAGCCACTCAAAATTTTTTTTGTCACACACCTTTACTTCATATTTACTTCATATAGAAGATTTTGGATGCGAAGAAGCTCTAGAATGTATATGAATGAGATTTAAAATAAATCAGTCATCTTCCCAACATTTCTGCATTATATTCTTTGAGAATAAAGCCAGAAATAGTTAAGTTCTCGTATAGAAATCAGAAGGACAAAAAATCGCACTTATATCGCACTTATAAAATTCACATAATGAAATTATAAAATTCATGTGAATTCATAACATTCACAAAATAGATCCTCCATAATTCAAAAAAAAAAAAAAACATCATTAATATATGTTTACATATAAAGAAATATTTGCCAGAATTTTAGGTTTACTGTTGATAGAAGGATCTATGTTATTGGCTTCGGTTTGCATGGATCAATTCATGGCCCTCATGAATACCAAGTTACTATTCAGGTAGGTTTTTTTATTTGCTTTTCAATGATTAAACAGTAGTTTAGAGTGATTTATTTCCCGTGATTATACACATAAACTGTACTCTCGCCGCTGTAATTCAAGATTCTTCATTGTGGCACGGGAAAAATTTTGGCAAGTAATGATACGTCATTTTCCTGTGATGGATCATGCGGCACATTTCGAGTGTTATTCAGGGAACCTGTGGAAATCAGCCCTTGTGTTACTTATATCGCTTCTGCACGTTTGAAAGTAAGGCGTTTACCGGAACTTCTCTTCTACAAAATACTGATTCCCCAACACTTTACTAGATTCATTAACTTTTGTTACTTTTTTAAAACTATGAGATTTCTCTCATAATTTTGACCCAACACTTTTAAAATTTCTCAGAGATATTATATGAAAACTTTCAGGGTCCTGATTCTCACTATGGTACCAAAGGTTTGCGGCGTATTGTTCATCAGTCCCCCTCAACTGGAGTCATAACCTTTCAGTTTACTTATGCTGCCGGTAATAATAATGGCACATCCGTCGAAGATGGACAAATCCCAGAAATTATATTCTGCACGAAAATTATTTAATTTTAACGACTAGTTTAGCTGTCCTCAGTTCTTTTTGAACTTAGGTTTGGCTCTTTCTAACATTCTGTTTTCTTGATTTTTTCTCTGTTTCACATATGTAATTGGTTTTGTAAATTATTGTTTCAGCCTTTGTAAATTTTCCAGCAGTTTGGATTACCACTGCTTTGCTTTCGTTTTGTATGTAGTCGAACCTTTATCAATAAAGACTGTACAAATCAATAAGGTACATGTAAAAACTTCAGCACATTTACCAATGAATCCTCATTCTTGATCTAATTTTGATGGTCATCGGACATATTTTGTTGGTCACGCGTTGCTCTTATAAATGGGTGCAAACAAGTATAGACTAAAAATTGGTTACAAATTTCCATGACATTGATGAAAATGTATTGAGAAGTTGGACTGACTTTCTGATGGAGTACATTTTTATGGCCTGATTCGATTATCTTTTTAAACAAGAAGAAACGGGCGACTCCAATTAATGCTTGATTTCGGTAGCTTTGAATTGACTGAGTTGCTTCGAATTATTTCATGTTTCTGAAATTTTAAGGAAGGCAAAAATACATCTTACCACCTTTGTAAAAATTTTAGCCTGAAATAATCTTATCATTTTATGAGAACACGGAATTAAAAAAAATCAAAACATTACGGTCCTGTACATTATATGTATATATATATATATGTTTTTAGGTTAACAAGTTTGAGCGTAACTTACGCAATGATAATAACTAAGTGCAAATAATTTGAATGAGAGTGGCAAATGGTGCACAGAATATTGTGGGAGGATAGCAGCTTGCGAGAGTTCAAATGTGGAGATATGTTTGAAAGAATCTCGAGCGGGCTTAGCTGAAAAGTTGTACTAACTAAATACGATTAGTTCAACTGTTGATTTAATTATTTGGAAGATACAAGTGGATAGTTTGAGGAGAATTGACACTTTGCATCTTTCCCCAAATTGCTCTCAACTCTCATTTCTCTGTATATAGTCGCATTACTTCTCTTTTAATATTCAAACATTCTGATTGGACTAAATTCAACTGATAAACAGTACGAAAGTGCGTTTCCAGAGTATTCAAAAAAAAAATTTGCGTCTTTCTCTCATTAGAATAGTGTTCGCATGACAAATCAAATTTCATGTTCAAGTTTTGTATCCAAATTTGTCGTTTGGATAGAATTTTTCTGAAGAAAAACAAGAATTAATGGAATGATGCGCAACATTGGTACACTTTCTTTCAGAGAATTACTTTCGGAGATGAATACTGAAAATGAATAACAGAAGACTGAAATGAATGTTGATTTTGACTAATTGTGATATCCATTCTACTGATTATGAACATAATAAGCGTGTTCTTATATAAAGAATATATTCTTATATAAAGAACACGCTTTTCATGTTCATAATCAGTGTGTTCTTATGTAATGTCTCTGAAATACATTTCCAAGTTGTAGTTATAAAGTATTAGCTTATATTTTTCACTTTCACTTTTACTTGAACACACTTTAAAATTTTCGACTTTTTATAAACTATTATTTATGAAAAGTTAAATAATAAGATTTGACCAAATTTATTCTTAAACTTCATTAGTGTCTTATCGATGTTATTGCTATTTACAGTTTGTCAGTGATTACATTTCTTCTTATATGAAACCAAACGTACAATTCAATTTGTTACGACTTTATCAGTTTTCAGGTCATCAACGACGCCTATTCTTGGAACATGCGAGGAAAACGAAATCTGATCATATTCGTTGCTCATAAAGATTACAAAATTTTGTCTGTCCGCGATGAGTTCAATTTCGCGAATTATTATGTGCTGAAAGTTCTGCATAATAAGAACTATGCATATTGTTCTTTGTGATGCACCCGAAGTGTTATATGTGAAATAGTTACAGCACTTATCAAGATTTCACCATTTATGTTAGTAAATCATTTAGGTATCGTAAGAAAACACCTCTCGTAAGAAAACAAGAAAACAGGTTTTAGAAATTCTGACGAATTTCTAAGTTTCAGAATTTCTAAAACTCACATTTCAGAACAGGGTCAACATGTAAACATTGTCCATTCTGAATTCGGGAAAATCATAAGGTTCAAATGCCTTTGGCTTTATTTTTCCAAACATATAATAGGCAGACTTCATCACGAAACAGAGGACAGTGCGCTTATTTATTTAACACAAGCAGGTGTTTTAAAACTTGACCCACCAAATGCAAAAGAGATATATTGGCTAATTGGACACAACATTTCATGTGTACACCATTCTTCGTCGCTATATTAGAATTAGTGGAAAAATATATAAGTATATCCTGAAAATATATAGTATAATCCGATATTTTATAATTTAGATTGTAAAATGATACTTTCGAATATGCTTTTAAAGACAGTTATTGTCAGTCTCTACGAAATTATCTGAATTAGAAAGAAGCAAAAGAGACGTCATTCTTAAAAACTTTCGATCTATATCATCCGAAACGAGAACGGATCTGTATATCAAACCATTATACGAAATCCATACTTGATTGGTTCAAAAAAATCGAATCTCAACAACATACATTGAATTTTTCTTATATGTTTCGTTGTTTGAGCTATCAGAAAACAGCAATGATTGAGATACATCACATTGTTATGCTTTATATCAGTATTGTCAAAAAAACTACTCCAGGACTATGTTACTTGCTTTTGAGGGCAATTTTATCATACGCGGATATAACTACACGGAAACTATGCCTAAGACGGCATTCACTTTCTTTTCCAAAGTTCGCAGTTCATTAGCTTGTGACACAACAAATCGCGGAGTAGATGATTTCAGATCGAGCAAGAGAACGAAAGACAGGAAACGGAACTGTTCTTCGTTTTCTTGCTCGATTTGAAACAACTGCACCATTTTATAAATGTACTAAAACATACAGGTATTATAATATTCCTACCTTAGACTTCAGTTACGGACAACTCCTGATGCCGTAAAAACTCCTAAATCTTTGCCTTAAACGCATAACTAAGTCTAATATAGAAATGCTATTAATCATTTTTTGTTTAACATGTTTGGAGAATATATCCAGCGGTTTACAATCATTAGAAATATCCCTGCAAAGAAACTTTCAGCCTGAAACTTTTTCCTTTTTTCGTCCCTCTTTTGATCCGAGAAACAAAACTTCCTCCCACTGATTTTTCTGGGATTATCATGTTAAACACAATCACTTCACTGCCGCCAAATGGATAGAAAGCCAACAATTCAATTTTGAAACTCAACGCCATTTTTCCTGCCCAACCACCTTGCGCGAAGTTTCCTGTATTTCACTTCATAATATATTCCTATAAATTTTTAATCACATACCATTGGAGCATACGCAAAATGTAGATGACTCATTTTGGGACCAGATTATCCATCGAAAAATATGTTTCCACAATCTCCAGCCTAATACAACTGTGTGTGCTCGAGTAAGTTGAATTCTACGACTTGACTAATATTAGTTTTTTTTTCAGATATTTATGATTTATCATAAATCACACAAATACCACTACAAGAAGCAACTGAATCATAAATTTCACATAAATAGAAAAAAAGGTTTCAACAAAATTCCAAATCGCTTAAATAAGAATACATTTTCGGTGCTATCAGATCTTTTATGTATGACCGCCGACCTTTTTGAAGTACTCTTTGGACTCCTCGACACCGGGCTTAATTGTTGGTTTATCATCAGACCAATTTGCTGGACATACTTCACCATGTTTTTCCACAAACTGAAAGGCTTTCAGAGTACGAAACGCTTCATCCACACTACGGCCAACCGGAAGGTCATTTACCAGAGAATGACGAATTTCACCATTTGGATCAATTAAGAACAAACCTCTGGAAAAAGAAAAAGAATGTTAAGATTTAATGACAAAAGAAACATAGTTGATTTTGCTTAAGGAACAGCATAGTTACAAATTTATAATATCCAAAACAAAATGTCGGAATAGGACATCTTACCGATATGAAATACCTGTTTCATGATCAAGCACACCGAATGCATTCGCTATATCTTTATTAAAGTCTGCAAGCACTGGAATCTGCAACGAAACTTTCTAACTCATTTGAGACTATTTACTGAAATGAAAATTGGCCATGTTACCAAAAATTGTAAAGAATGAGTACGAAAAAAGTGAACCTGCATATCACCGAGACCACCTTCACTACGTGGAGTTTGTATCCAAGCTAGGTGTGAGAAGTGGGAGTCGCACGAACAGGCAATCAATTCTGCGTTTAATTTCTGAAATTCCTCACATCGGTCGTTGAAGGCAGTAATCTCGGTTGGACAAACGAATGTGCTGAAAGCAGTATTAATTTCAAGATTAAATTTAAGAATCAATGAATTAACAAATTTATTGCTTGATCAATTTATCTATGGAAAAAAAGTTTTCGCGCACTATAAGTTAAACCAAGGATGGATCATCGCGCCATACGCGGAAACAATGGTACTGTGTCACCGCATTGGCTGTAATAGAAGTCTGGATCTGGAAAATCATCATGAAAAATAAGAAATCCTGAAAAAAGGACAGAAAGAAGGTTAACTAACAAATCAAGAGGATAAAAAAATATGATAAGCCATTTTCCTTTGTAATCTTTCATGCCAATTGTTTTAAAGTCGCCATTTACAACTGCTGTACCCTGAAAAAAGTGAACGTAATTGAAAAATGGTTGCGCACAAAAGGATTGTTCTTTTAGTCTCGAAATACTAACCACAACCAAAGTGATAAAAATGAATCTGCAAAGACAAGAAACGTACAGAAAAATCAGGTGCTTTGTTTTTTGGACCCAAGGGACGGACGCCAGATAACGTAATAGAGGAGGTGCAAAGCCGAGATACAGACCTTTGACGGAGTGGAGATGCCGCTGCCTAAAAACCAGTTAAAATCATACAAGCAGTTTAGATTGCTTAAAAGATTGTAGAAAATAAATAAAAAGAGCAAACCAATACATCAACTACAAAACTCACTAGTATTGAACGAATCATTTTGCTCGATTTACTTGCTTTCTTCCTGTAACATCTGTTTTACAAGTTAGGAATGCACAGTCAAGAAATACGTCGTGATTATACCATGCAATATCAGTCCTTCCTTAGACATCTTTATTTGCCATAGCAGAACTCTATCCTATCATCATCTCTCTTTCTCACAATCTCCGATATAAGTGACCATATTCCAACCCACAACGTTGGTACATTACATGTTAGCTTGGCACCGTTGATGAAAAACTTCCTTTCTAAATGCATAATGTTATTGCGACTTTCTAAATACTGAACGGTGTGTGAACTAGAGCCGAAATACCTATGGTCTACTGCAGCGAAATAACTATATGCTCCTTCAAGAAATTTTTTGGATGATTCAGAAAAATTACTGATCCATTTTATCACAATCATAAAAATAGAAATCTGATTATTAGTAAGCACATGCAACGATAAGTCCGCGCAGTTTTTGACAATTTTCATCTATTAGAGCAAGTGTCCTGCAATAGAATCGAAATTCTACTTTTACCTCATGGCTTAACAGTTTGACTGACTTTTTCAGGCAGAAAGCAGCAAAATAGTCCAAGTAGATAAGTTTCAGACTTATTTAATTAATTTAGGCAACATTTTAGAAGTTGAAAAGTGAGTGGGAGTGACCCCCAGAACTTTTCCTTGCCATTGATGATTTCGGACATCTCAGAAAGTATTCGGTACTTCATTACCGCGAATCTTCCCACTGTACTCCATTACCACAACCTCTCCCAATGTCATCACCACTCCATCTTTTACTTTTTTAAGCTAATACTTTCCGCAACTCTTATCGATTTCTGTCACCCATTCAATCGCATAATCTCTATCTCTCAATCTTAACAAATAGACTCTTTAATGGGAAGACAATTAAGTAGTCAGAGAGGTGGCGCTCACACTTTAATTTCTTTCATGAAGAAGGGTGAAGAGTCGAGAATCCTTGGACGTGGAGTTTGTTTATCTGTACATTGTAAAAGTAACCACATGAACGTATCGTTCTTAGGTTGCAAGATATTTTGGTTATTGATTGTATGTTATGAGCTGAAGTACATGCATAATTTGAAATTCTGAAAATCAAGTGCAAATATTACGTATTTCAGAAGTATCTGTTACATCAATTATTTTTCAGTGTTTTGTGGGAAAAAATTCGATGATATGTAGATAAGCACCATATAATCGACTATCAAGGATATAGCAACGAATGAAGTATGCTGACCTTTAGTGACAGCAAGACTGGTATGACTGGCGTTGACAAGGTTTCTCTTTTTTCGTAAGAATTAATATAACTCAAGCAGCGCATCTCGTGATGATGCGCAACTGGACCTTTTATTCAGTGCATAGTGATTGTCTGGAAAGGACAATATCAGATATCAAACACTCATTCAGTTTACTTGCTGTTGCATAGTTCACTTGTTATAACTTAATCAATATTCCTAGCCGCTACTATGCAGTAGGTTTTACATGTGGTGCTAAAAATAAAAATTTCGCTTGCTTCCTACATTATTCCACAGTAGCTGCTCCCATATGTAGAGCAAAATTAGAAGGTAGAAAGTTTTTGAATAAGTAGCATTTATTCTGAAGTTCTTCGTTGAATCGTTTAATGATTATGTTTACCTTTGTTTAAAAGGAGGATTCTAAGTAAGAATTTTCTAGGAACATATCCAGAAAATAATCAATGAGAATACCAGCTCAGATTTTGAGGAACATGCGAAGAGAAAGAAAGAGAGAATCGATGCCAGAATAAAACGTTATAGTAACATAATGGCTAAATTTACTCCACATCAGATTCTCCAGGCTCAAGCTGAAGTTGGTTTTGATCATCGTTACAATTCATCATATTCTCTCATGTTCTGCATACCTGTGAGTATGCTGGAGTTTGAATGGATCATTCTTTGAGATGCATTGTAGACTGCACAATTTAGATGGATGTTTTGGTGGGTGTATTGGAAAAAGAACGTGATCTTTCTCATTACGCTGTTCATGTTGATATGGATGCATTTTACGCAGCTGTTGAAATGAGAGATGATCCTTCACTGCGCAGCATTCCAATGGCCGTTGGTTCGAATTCAATGCTTGTATGTGTATTATTCTTTTATAAATTTATGTATATGTTCGCAATATATTCTATATTCATATTTTTATTGAAGCAACTTGTATTACACTATAATTCTGTTATAGAATAGATGTAGGAGTTGTTTGCCTTTGTTATGAAATGTTTTTCTGATTATTTAATTGGTTTTTCCTTTAGTATAGTTAGCAGTTTTTGTACAGGTGTAATTCTTATGGATAGCTCTTCTGCTTACTTCTGAAATGCATTGTGCTTCTTTTTAGTCGTACTAGTTGCAGCAATTTCTTATATAGTATAGCATATTGAAATGTGGAGTTTAACATCTTACGCTACATCATTTCCGAACAGAAATTAGAATTTAATAGGCATTTTGAGAACCCTATTGTATGAGGTTTATAATTGCTAGTTCTATCTTTTTTTCAGAGTACATCAAATTATGCAGCTCGTCGTTTTGGTGTACGTTCTGCTATGCCTGGTTTCATTGCAAAGAAGTTATGCCCCCAACTGAAAATCGTTCCTGGTTGTTTTGACAAATATCGAGAAGCAAGTTTAATGGTTGGTATTTTGGAACCACTGGAAAAGATTAAATATAGAGAAATAAAATGTTTTGATGAAAAAAATCATAAGCTTCCAACATTTAATTTTCAGGTTAGAAAAATATTTAGAGACTATGATCCTGATTTTTATGCAGATGGCTTGGATGAAGCATATATCGATTTAACCGCCTACCTCCAAAATCGATTTCGCACTGGCTCAGGTACACAGTTGGTTGCTGTACTGTTGATGATTTTCCTCTATTTATTTTAAAGATACATTTTGCAGCCGAGCACGAACGAATTCGATATATGGGTGAGTGCATTTGCCAACTGCCTTTGGTTGCGGAAAATGAGATATGTCACCTGGACAATGCTGAAATTACTGAAGAGATATGCACAAAATGTAAAAAATTACGCAAATGTGTACGAGATCGCATCACTTTCGGAGTAAATGTTGATGAAGTACTGTTTCACAATTTTCTTTTCTGTTGATACAAAGAATTTTTTAATAACATTCGAAGATATGTTTGCTGGTCGAAACAATCTTGCAGGTTGTCCGTGAAATGCGATTCAGAGTGGAACAAGCAGTGGGTTTAACTTGCAGTGCAGGTACAGTTAGTGGTTATCTCTCACTTGTAATCTTTAAGCTCATTAATTTGTTAGAAGAAAGTGAACACAAGGCACGGAGGCGGAAGTATATTTTAAGCATCAGATATATCATAAGAAAACAGGGACTTAAGCTTAATGAGTTGATGAGGAAAGAGCTACTAACTGATAACTTGGACATAACCGAAGTCTTGTGTTTACATGTTTGTATATTATTGCTCTCATTCGGAATTTCAACGCTGATTATATTAGAATTATATTAAAAGGGAATAAGACACATTTTCTTTATCATGTCTTTTCATGTGAGCCAAATATTGTAGGAATCGCACCAAATTCCCTGTTAGCCAAGGTATGTTCGGATATCAATAAACCGAACGGACAATATCGTCTGTTAAATGATAAAGAAGCTGTTTTAACTTTCTTGAAAGATCTCCCAATACGTAAGGTAATTTTATACATCTATTGAATTTAATAGTAAAACTTTGCTTGTTATTTTATTTTCTGTTGCTTCTAAAAACCATTTCGATATAAACAGAGCCAGTTCAATGTTTCAGATAAGCGGGATTGGGCCTGTAACGGAAGCAGTTCTAAAAGGAATAGGTTTAGAAAAGTGTGGTGATTTATATGAGTGGCGTGGAGTAATCGGTTTGCTTTTCACACAACTCAGTTACGAATATTTTTTGCGAGTTGCTCTTGGCATATTTCATGTGTTCAGTGCTGATCGAAAAACAAGACAGAAAAGTATCAGTACAGAAAGAACATTCCATCCTACAGGAGACCTTGGAGCTCTTCTTGAGGAAATGCTTTCCAGATATTTTTTTAAATCATAGTTAAAGTTTATGAAACTTATAAACCTTATGTTTAGAGGAAAGTGGTAGGATCTAAGTATTCCATACTACTGTTCAGGTTTAAGATTTGAAAACTTCACTTTTATATGTTACAGACGTTGGAGAATCTCTGCAACGAACTTATTGATTCTTTACCCGATCACAGAATTCGAGGAGGACGCACAGTTACTGTGAAAATGAAGTTCTCGACGTTTGATGTAATTACAAGATGCTGCAGGTACTATATAACTTGTATCATATCCTTTCTCTTTACCATCATACCTTCATGAATGATTCCAATTATTCCTTAAAGAGTAGGTGAAAACTTTTATACTGCGCTACTTAGATCTTTGAAGCTATTATAAAATTCTTAACTGTGTGGTTTTCAGCGTGGATTACATGATTTCTGATGTAGACCACTTGTTTGCTTTATGTTCAAAGTTTGTACGTCGAGAAATGCACAATGACAGTAACAAATATTTGCGACTGCTTGGTGTGCGGTTAGCGCGTCTAGTCTTCGAAAACGAGAAGGTATATTCTCAAATTTTTGTATTTATAACTGTTTTTGGATTATTTTTCCACTTTATCATGTTACATTTTACCAGGCTGAGTCGGCAAACTCTCTATGCTCATTCTGGAATCGAAAAGAAACGGAATCTACAGCAATGGAATATTTTAATGATGCAACAAATCATGGCCCTTTACTCTCAGCTTTAAAATTCGACGGTACTGGCGGATTAGATGGTGCTTCCACAAAAGTGGTTCATTTGGATGAACCACAGTCTTGCCCAATTTGCGAAGTCGCACTGCCGAGAGAGCTCGGTTTGGTGAATCATCATATCGACGAATGTTTAAATAGGTTCAGAAATTGATATGAAAAGCTTTTAAATACTTCTGCATTTTATGCCGGCATTTTTATAGTGGTGATTAAAGAAAAATATATAATTTAATGTAGCGAAAGAAGCGTTAGATTCTTTCCTCCGTTTTGGAGCTTGTATAACTTTAGTCTCAAGCATTAACTACTTTTACGTAAATATTCTCTTTTCAGACAGGCGATAAATGAACTGCAGGATGCTCAAAATACCAACAAAGCGACCGTGAAACGTAGAAGTCAAGAAGATAAGATGCCAAAGAAAAAACTGGTGAAGAGAAGTGCGCCAAATAAGATACCCAAGAATTCATTAGAAAATTATTTGAGCAGAAAGCCAACGAACATGTGATTAATGTCTAATCCGACCAAATTGCAGATATTTTTTCCTGTTACCTGTAGTTTTTCCTGTTACCATAGCAATGACGAAAAGCAGTTCTACCAATTAAATGAAGTGATTATGAGTTCCACAATATTCGAGCAATAAACTTTGCTGGAAAAGTCTCAAGAGACGCTATCATCTTGTCTATGAGTTTTCTTTGAACGAAAGGGTATTAGGTCGTAAATGTCTTTGGAAGTTAGGGACCATTGTTAGCTGCCGAAGGAAAAGGTAAATGACCTGCGTATGAATCTGAATTCCGCTATTTCGAGCCTAGGAAGAGCAGGGGAATTATGAAGGGATGCTGAAAATTGTGAGAAAGTTCCACTGGTGATAGAGACCGCTGCTACCGACAGTCATGTTATAATTGTTCAACACACGCTAGTTTCGTCCCAAACAATACTATGACGCGCCATCTAGTCTAACCAATTATTCAAGGAAAGGAAACAAACACTACCTACTTCCAAATAGATCCCTCAAGTGATATCCGTTATCTTTATGCGCTAAAATTATGAGACCCTCCTAGACTGTTCTGTTTGAAACGGAAGTAGATTTACCCAATCCTCGACCATCCGAAAAAAGTAGCATTAGAATACCTCGAGCTTTTCTATTGTATACACACGGAACAAGCGAAAGAGTACCAACATGATAAACAAGGTGGCGCGGTGATGAACCTCCTCGTATCAAACAGCACATGCTTTGTCCAAATACAAAGGTTTCTACTGTTCCGCCCGGCTTCAGCGATCTGCGCTTAACTATTAAACCATCACCAAACAAAAGTAGGTCAACCACTGATGCAAAACCGACCCTTCCGCTGCACGAAAGGTCACTACTGAATATCGATGTGGCGTCGCCATGCGTGCAGATCGTGCAAGTTGAGTTCCATCGCATCTTGGTGGTAGTAATAGTAATTAACTAACGTCACCAAACTGCTGCGATTTAGTTTCATAAAATCATTATTCGCTATGCGCTTTAAAATGTAGACTTTATTTCTGAAAAATACGAGTCAAAACAGAGAAGTCACACTTGTACTGAAGAGAGAGCAAAATGTGGCAAAGATAAATTGCCACGAAATACGTCAACACTGTAATTACACCAATGTATGAGTAATCGGGTCGCAAAAGAACTTTTGAGACGGATCACAACAACACAATTGGGTATACGTCTAAAGCACGCTGTAACCACTTATCGCGAAATAGCACGGTCAACACGAAGCTGACGTCCCATAAATTCCGCATGGTTCATACTTCCAACAGCCTGCTCCGCCGCTGCTTCCGTTTCAAATTCGCAGAAACCGAAACCTCGCGGACGTCCCGTATCCCGATCCAACACGATGCGCACGCTGGTTACCGGACCAACTTGCCAAAAGAAATTCGCCACATCCTCCTCTCTTGCACTATAAGGCAAGTTTCCAACTGAAAAGCAGTAATTCAAAGGCTTCGTGACGCCGTCAAAAAGTGGCAAGTGCAGCCGACAAAATGTAATTCCTCGGTGTTTATGTCTTTCAACTGGGCCACTAAGAAAATTTCGCTACGAAAGCCTAAGGTCTACGGTACAAGCAGTTTAATTCTTATCAATCATGTAAATTAAAAGTCTGAATTTCTCAATCCATACTCCTTATGGACATATCGGAGACAAGGAAATGCGTGGAAAACGATATATTTGAACAAAAGCCCTCCCTGTTAAACTTTCTACTTTTGTTAACGAAGTTTAAAAACACTCCCTCAACATACTCCGGCAGTTTCATGTCCTTTAAATACTTCGTGTCAATTATCTATTCATACCCTTTATGAATTGTTTCCTACTCATATCATTTTAGTTATGGTATAGCTAGAATGTGTAGCTCCACTAGCCCCACCAGCTACAAACTGATAGAGCCCAACAAAATTTCTTCCATAGAACTTCTAAATTTTCTCACTCAAGATTCAATTTGCGAAATAAAACTGACCAAATACTGATCGAGACATGATCTTCTCCAGAACCGAACGTGAGACCTTGACGAGAGACAAAAACGACCCGAGAACTAGAAGGAAAAACTTTTAAACGGAAAAGTGATCATAGGCACAAAACATGCAAAACACGTGCTGCTGCAAATTAGATGGAAAAAAATGCAAGGATCCAAAAAAAAAACCTAGCACAGGTACCTCAGGAATATATTCGCTATCCCAAGCCAACCTTCCTACTGCTCTGAACCAATAAGAAATACAACAGAACAGCGACTACGGAGAAGCGAAGACTGGCGCCCACCAACTAGACCAAATGATGAAACCACCACCACACGCGGGGCCCAAACATGGTGAATGACTGCGAGGGGAGGTGCGCTCAGCTTTCAATCGATTGTCCAAAAGACGCTGTCTCTCTTCCGCTCTGTCACTCGCACATAAGCGGACTGATCAACGACTAATGAGAAAGAGTATGGATGGGAATGAGGACAGCTCGCTGTAATAGGCGCAGAGATAGATAAAGAGGATTGATGTTAGAAGTAAAGCGAATGGATGACGAGAGTGCTGTATTCAGTCACGAAAATCCTCGAAAGCCTACTGAATGTCGGTGCTGTTCTTGCACACTTTTGTAATCCCCCTCTGCTTAGATTTTTCTGGCAAATCATATAGGCAGTCTTATCGGTAGATTATATCCTAATTTCTGTGTATACTATCTATGTACTGAGGGAATAATACCCGTGGACGCGACCGACCATATAAACACCGACTTTTGAATAAATGCAGTCGACAAAAATGATGTATTTGAAATGCAGAGTGCTCCTGAACATTTTTCACATACAAAGCGTTTTGCCAAATTTCTTTCTGATAATTTATAAACGTTGTAAGGCATAAGGCATATCAGTGATAGTGTACACAATGCATCAGCTGGTAGCATTCTGCACTTCACATAAACTAGCTGGCAGACAAGATGACCAACCTGTAAGCAACTGAAGAGGTTAAATGCGTGGGGTATGTTGGACTTCTAACATTATATTTTGATCTCATCCCTCGTGATCAAGTTCATTTTCCTTTCGGCTTCCTCTAGCCGTTTTTATAGCTAAAACATGCAATGTATAATGCAGACTAGGAGGAAGAAATAAAAGAGGGAACCTTTTCAGTAATCAGATACTCCTCGCACTTGTTTCATTTTTAATTCACTGCAACATTGCAAAAGTAAATGTTTTATGCCGGGTGTAATGAATCGCACATGTTCATAATATCAAAAAGCACGAGAGTTATCCTCTGACCCTTCATCACTACGAAGTTCGTGATCTCAGGAAAAAAAAATTCTGCATACTTTACACCAATAACCTTTTCACTTTTGATTCTGAGCAAAACAACTGGAAAGCAAAGATTTATTCAATATCTATTATTTTGTTTGATAAACCGTGCTTCAAACGATAATAAAATGTTAATTTGAATACGGCTTTCTTCGCTTTTCCAAGCTGATTTGTTTCTATGCTATTCTTGAATTCCCTTCCTAACATCTGGATCTTAGTTTCCACTTCATACAATAATATTTTCAGCTCTTTCGGATCATTATTCGTCACCATCAATTCATTCAGTTCCATCATTTCTGCCAAGAAATCCGTGCCGCCCATTACATCTAGAAACAGTTACTGATTACCAAATCTACTGTTTATGAAGAAAATAAAATTAAACCTCCTAAAGTCTTTCTGGAACCAACTAGATAATGTGCTGCTCTAAGACCTTGGAAATTATTATACGATTAATCTTATAAACTGGAGATTGAAGCCCGTAGTAATCAATAATCAATAAATTAGAATAAATAAGAAAAATTACGTTCATCATTCTGTGGCGCCCCTTTCAATGTGAGCAGATATTTCGCCCTCTCTAATGGTTCGGTCAATGTTTTGTACGCTTCATTGAGATATCGTGAACAATTTTCCGATATTTCTTTCTCTTCCTGCAAAATAGTAAATGAAGTGCATGAACATAATTTAACTTATGATTTTCGAATCGGAGGGAATTAGAAGTGAAAAAATGCAAAAAAAATTTCCATGAAATTGATATGAATCCTCAGAAGGCTTAAGAAAACCTGATCAGATAATCATTTTAACAAAAGGTAAGCTGAGAATAGTATCAAAGGATCGAATAATTATCTCATCTTCACGAAAAAACAACTTTTTAGCCTTTATGAAGATGATAGAAATGAGTTTTTTCCATTTATGCAAAGCTTACCTTTTGTTAAAATGATTATCTGATCAGGTTTTCTTAAGCCTTCTGAGCCTTCTCGTCGAAATGCACAATTTTCAAAAATGCATAAAAACAACAATGTTTCTTATGAAGTATGCCTTAAAAATGTTACTGGAGAACATCTTGAGAATTTGTCGGGATGAACAACTGACTGTAGTTTGAGGAAATTCATCTTCAACAATGAAAGATCAACATCAAATCCAGGAACTACACCCAAATAATCAAAATAATTTCTCCCTTCAACTGGTTGGATGGCTGCACACATTGGACAGAACAACTTTTCCTGTAACAATCTCCGCAATATATAAAAAGACATCGACGAGTTATTACATTAAATCTTTACAAAATTCTTTAGCTCAACCAATTTTGATTCTTCTCATTCTGCGTATCTAAATAATGAGGTTTGAGAAATGTATGACAAGAGCGAATCGAAAAGGAATTTCATCCAAGCAGATAAGAAATTAGCGAAGATAAAGGATTTGGTCTCTGATTTACTTAACTGCCAATATCGCTTTTCTAAGGCTGAGACAATAAAAAAAAAGAAATCGGTCAATATAAACCGCGGATAAAGTAAGTGAATGAAAAACTATCATCGGCAAGTTAAATTCCTCCAGCCATTGAGAATATCTTCGATTGGTCAGGTCTATCATCTTATACCACATATTATCTTTTTAAAGAATGTAAAAGTACCTTCAAACACCCAATAGCTTTACGACATCTCCAACATTCCAATGCTTCGGTGCATCTTTTCTTGACTTTACTGGAAATAGAAACAAGCTGCCATTTTGATGGCTTGAATACGGCCTGCACACCCAATTTAAAGTTTGAAATAAATAGCAGTTATCGAGAAACTGAAAAGTAAATACTCACCAAAAATTACGTGAGGAAACAGCCGGTTTTAATCGAAATAAATACATCATCGAAAAAGCTAAGGTCACGCACCCAAGCTCTTTTTCAAAGCGCTATTCGACTAACAACTTTTCAGTAACACTGAAAAACCAAGACAAAAAGATGACTGCTTATAAATCAACCACCAATAGAAAAATTAGGCTCATACCATTTCAACAGCGTATGAGCCACAACAATACTACACCGCGAGACACATATCTCAATAAAACTTATCGACCCCTATGAGAGTGAGGTTTTACCCTGATTAAATCTTTCGCTACCCCACGTTATTATCTTACATTTTTACAAAATGATGATTTCATGCTACATAAACATAAAAACTTGAAATCTTCAGATCCCGGCACGGTTTATCTAGTTAAGTAGCACATTAATAAAAGAACTATTCAGAAAAAATTTTGTTGAAAATACCAACAATCGTCAAAGATACAGATGCCTTGCCATTTCAGTGACAATCGAAATGAGAAACAAACATTAATAATTTCTGTAAAATTTTATTTTATAAATAATTCATAAAACAGCACAGAACTGATAAATAGTTTACAAAGCAGTAATGAAATTGATAATGATTTATAAAACAGTAGGAAATTTATCAGAGGTCTATAAAACAGTATAAAATCGATTAGTGGTTCATAAAATTGTATAAAAATTATGCCAAATTATGCCACTAAAGAAGGAGAAACTGAACATACTTGAACGGCACATCACTGTGGTAATGAAAATAATCGCATATAGAGCATATTAAGGATACCCCAGAGATCAACAAAAACAAAAAAAGCAATTAGGAAAATCACTTGTTGGCATAGTTGACATACATCGACTGTGAAGGTGTTATCTTAAAATTGTTTAAACCGGCACGAGCTGACGTTGCTTCAGCTTCTGTCTCGAATTCAACGAATGCAATGTCTGGCCTATTCGGAATACGCCTGATGTCCTTCAGACCAGGATAACTGTAAAAACAAGGCGGAAAAATTCTTTCAAATGCTGCATTTCAACAGATCCTGCATATACTAGCGAAAAATTCTAAGGCTACCTTTACATTAATTGAGAATATTAATAAAGCTGTTGAACTTTTGGAGAATAATCTTAATAAAAAAATTCCCTATAATAAACATCAAAACAACCGTAGTCAGAAATACCCTGCAGTACTTCACTTTTTCAAAATTAGGGAGTTGGATCCTAAAAACATTACCAAAACTTACGGATTAAAAAGAAGGGAAAGCATTTGCTCCGTTGTCTCCTCAGGTAGATTTGTGCAGAACAAGATTTTATTCGGTGGATTTGCTTTTTCCGGAAGCTCGGTTTTCCCAGTAGGGGTTTTATCCATACGCATCTAAAATGAAATTAAGTGCAATGGAGCATAACAAGCAGTGCAAATTAAATAAGGACAAAATTCTACCTTTTTACTTTCTTTTACATGACTTGTCTTTTTTCGTTTTTCTCCAGCAGCGTGCTTGGTAAGAAGGTGTTTTTTCGGACGATCTATATAAGTACCTTTCGCTTTCGCAATAACGTCAGAATCTTCTCGTGCAAATTGTATACGCTGCAAAAAAAAATATTTTAAGCATTCTCAAATTAGTGCCTCAAATTTGATCGACTATAGCACCAAGTATAAAAGGGCATGACAAAAGCTTCTTGTTAAATCAAGAAGTTACGAAAGCACGAAAAATACTAATGTTAAGGCCAGTAATTAGAAAATCATAGTATACCAAATGTAAATAAATCAAACCCACCATAGGCTTATCATAAAACGGGAAGCCTTGCATCGCACGCAGGGCATTCGTTGCTGAACTTATTTCCTTGAATATCACATGTGCCTATAAAAATTCATACAATAATCAAACAAGAGGTGGTAAACGACAAGATCTTAATATATCCGCATTTCAACATAGAATTTAGGCTCTATGTGTAACTGTAAACGACACAAATAAGGAATCTCACATGAAGTATTCCTAAAAGCTTAACAAGAATAAAGCAAACCTGCCCACGCATTTTCAATGTTTTGAATGCCATTATATCGATAATTTGCCCGAACTGCGAAAAAATTGCGTAAAGGGCCTTTTTCAGCTCTGAAAAAATCCACCGCATTGTAAATACAAATTATCTTATATATATATCTCACGTATGTCCATATTTGAACTAAATCCGGAAGAAGTGATCGAAGTGCACAGCCTACCTTCCTTTTTCGTTTTTTCATTAAGATTATTGATATAAATGGTATGGTTTGGCTTTATATCCATGGTGAAGGCACCTGAAACCAAAAATATCACAATAACACCAAAAAAATACACGTTCCTCTTCACCCAGACTTCAACCACGATGAATGGTAATCAATATCGAATGGAAATTTCGCCAATCCCGAATGGTCAATAAAATGCAATGCAAGATTCGACGTTTTTAACCACTTCACATAGAAATACCGTCGCTATGAAACTCATTAATCTCGTCTGAAAACGTTTTTTTGGGAGACGACATGCTATGGATTAGCAGGATATAATTGCTCATTGTATAATGAAATTTAGTCTTCAAAATCTGTTACTGCTAAAGGAGGGTAAATGTCTACGACTCTCATAAACAAACAACATTGAACCGCAATTTCTATTTCTCCGTTTACAGAAATTACTTCCTGCAATATGCTGCACTTGTAAATGATCTATTTATCTCGGTGCACTGCTTCCTGCAAGATTATACCGTTGAACATCAGGAAATTCGTCTTCCAAAAAAGAATCAAAGCCACTTCATCGCAATATTTTATCCCTCGTTTGCATGCGGACAATGCACGCCACAATCTCACCAACTTATCTTGACGAAAAATTTGGATTAATTATCCGCACTGCTGCAAAATGGACGTACCGGTCCGATGAGTGGTGCCTTGCGGCCCATAATAAATTCTCCGTACAGGAAGAAGCTGCTTTCTTGAGAAAATCAATTTCATTTTGAGGCTACTTGTTTGGGATGTTTGATGCCATGGAAGACATAAGATTTTTGACGGACTTTGTTGCGGAACTGCGGGGATGAGGGATTTCGGACACTGACAGTTGTTTTCATTTTAGATACAGGAACGGGTTTACTTGAAGTGGAAGTGCATGGTATTCCCGTCAGAGACGTGCTTTTGACAAGTGAATTTGAATATCGCATCCTTTCCTGACGTGTTGCATAAAGTTCTATCGCATCTAGAGGAATCAAAATGGTTAGTGAAGTCCTCGTCTAATAAAGTAGTAGACTAACTACTGAATCTTCCTGGGATGTTGAACCTTCAGTATGTCAAATCTAGTTTACCGGGCCCTGTCAAACAACTTATACTTTTTTTAGCTTTTCACATTTGCTTACTTGATGTTAATCTGTTTTCGTTTCCCACTTATCTAGCCGAATTGGACGCACGTTTTTTGGGGTGCCTGCTTTTGGTGTTATCCATTATACGTTCTCGCCAATTTACATCGTGTGGAGATTACCAAATTTGATATGTATGGGAATTTAATACAAGACAAGGTGAGCTCATGACTTCAATTTTTGGATATATTTTGAACTTCTAAGAGAACCTTTAAATTAATTCAAACTTTGCCATGCAAAAGGCTAACTTATCCATTTCTTTGTAGATTTCCTCCACATTTCAAGGCATACGTTTGGCGCACCCCATTTTTGCTTGTATCATTCTATTACCTTTTAGACAGTTGCGGAATACTGGTGGCGTTACCCATCGAAAAAAGTGCTCAGCAATAGCACTTTCTCTGGTTTGCAAAAATGACTGCGACTCATACAAAACCCATCGTCAATAATGCATTGAACCAAAACTCAAAGTGCGAACAGCGTGACATGCTTCGAAAACTTCAGGTCCTGGCGACCCACATTTGTTGTACACTTTTTCTATAAATTTTACAGTGCCTAGTTTCATTCAAACAAACCCTCTGAGTGTTACCCGGATTCTAGTATAATTTAAAATGATTCAGATCATCTCTACTTGAACGCAAAAGTCACACTCATTTGGAGGAGCGTTTACACTCAGCCTCCTTTGACTGACTTTAGACTTCTTAAGCCTTGGCTACACATCATTAAGAAGCGTTACCGCCGACTCAAATACAAAATAGGACAGTCATTAAATAATGTGATGAATAAAGAAATGCAGAGACTCCAAACTTTTACTGTTGTTACATAACAGATTCCCCTCCGCAAAACCAATGTTCCAAAAGTCACTTTTCAAAATTTAAAAGATTTTAACTTGAGAAGTTTAAGATGCAACCTTTTCCTGAATGAGGTTTGCATACAAAACACCATGGTATTTAACATACAAACAATAACATGAAACGTACAAACATATCGCGGATGGAAATTGAAAATGTAATATAGCTTATAAACATAATAGACGTATAAATCATATAAATCAACGTATAAATCAATATATCAGCAATATAAATATTTCAAAATACACTTTTAAAAAAATCAATGAATAGTGCGTTTAAACAATCAATTCACTATGAATAATTAAAAGATTTCGGAATATTAACATTATCCATAAAATAGTTCTTACGCTAAATAACAAATACGACAAATTCACAAACTTGATCTTGATCCTCGCGACATAAAACGGAAGACACGCTATGAATAGCTCAATAACAAAATCTCACTTGAAACACACAAATGTAAAATTAAATAGGCAGAAAAAAGTCAACACACTGTTCCCCTCACCAAGTGAATTTCATTTCGTCCCGTTACAAGTATTTTACTTTCAATACTGTCCCATTCAACACCATCTTTAACTGACATGTAGAAATCCTCCATAGGTAACTGCTGCACAGCATAATAAACAGAGTGTTGAGACATGATGAAAAACATATTCAGAATAAGTAACATTTTTCCAGTACACCGGATACCGAGCAATATTTCCTCAGCTCGGAAAAATAGCATCGACGTCTCTCTCTATGGCCTGAAGAGTCCGCGACCCACAAAGTTAAACCTTCCTTGCCCCTAAACATATTTCAGTTAAAGAAATCCCTTAATTTCAAAACGAGCACCTTATTTCACTAAATGTCCAAAGTAGACAAGATAGAAAACAAGCGGTAAAGGAGCTGCTTTTCCGGACTACCAAAATGTATAGTCTTCTAATTAGAATTCTGCATAAAGGTCAAAGCTTTAGCCTTGAGAAAGCTAAAGTAAAGCAAGACTGTCCATATTAAAATGGAAAAAATTTTACTAAAAATAAGAAAATCCTGGAAAGAATGATTGTCCATGGATACGGTCACTTCTCACGGGCATTTAACACATCTTTGGGTTTGAATTCGGGGAAATTCCTGTTGCGTAGCTGCGTTTCAGTAAGCATAGAGGAAGACGGTTAAAAAAAGCTACTACCGCAAACACAGTCACACAAGATATTCATGGGAAAAATAGGAAAACAGTAATGCATTAATTTGAATTTTATCATAAAAAGGGGTGCGCAATCAAAATTTCTGTTAGCAGCATGCTGGGAACAAAAAAGCACCGAAATAGCATTTTCTGTTAATGATAGCTGCTGCTTCTGGCGCTTTGGTGGAGAACCGTTAATTAGTAGCGACACACTTTCATCGCAAAGGAAACGTTAGAAAAGTCCGCGCAAACTTAGAACCAGCGTGCCACTAAACCATATTTAACAAACTATCGAAGTATATGCCAAAATTTTCATATTTCTCATATCCGTTCCCAGTTACCTAAATCTTCCCTGACGATTTCTCCACAACAACTTTTAGATAAAATATGAAAGTTTCAGAATTAAGATTAAAATATGATACTACGAAAAGAATTTAATTCCAACCTAATGACATAAAACTACTGATTCAGTAATTATGGAATTTTATATAGCTAATTCCGATGTGTTCAGCTTAAGCCACGCATACTTATCTACATCATAAATAATCGACCCTAACAGAAAAGTCTTCAATAGTGAACAAACCTGTTACATGCGTCGCCTATGCTGATCGATTCTACGAAGCATAAACCCAGATTGAGAACAGTGCTTTCATAGGAGTACATGTTACAAGATCTGCAGTACAAGGCTTAACTTTCTCGCCTAATAGTCTGGATTTTTTTTTCATCCAGACTGTAGCGAGTTAGAACACAATATCACAATCATGTAACATCCTTCGAGATTTGAACATGTACAGCGATGTACGTTGCCATTATCTTCATCGGCTAACTTTCCTGCTTTTATCATATTTCTCTTCGTGATGACGGCGCTGAACCGAAGATACCGGTGGAAATCATGCATGACATCCACATTTTCATTTTCGTTACTTCCAAGTACTACCACTTCAAATTTCGGGATAATTTGCCCAGACCTGGCCCACCATTCCTTTAAATCTCCGTTACTTTCCAATATTATATCCTCAGGCTCCTGAATTATCGACTCAGATTTGGCCACATCTTCGTTCCTGTCTTCGCTACTTATCTCCTCAGAAGAGGACGGAAAATCTGCGAGCAAAAAAACCGGTTAACACAAAACTAGAAAATAACCGAGCGGAAAGTAATTGTGCCATAAAGAAACTACGTTTCCGAAAATTGCGTCTCAGCCTAGAAAAACATGCATATCAACTCTGTGCAAAAATTGAAGTGAACAAAACGAAGTAGGTCTGTGAGATACCAAATCCAATTTCGGAATTCATATCTGTTTCCCAAATATCAAGAACAAAAAGCATGCAACAGGTGGTCCTTTGTCATAAATCCCACAAGCTAAGCATGGGCATAGCTACGTGTGGCTGGCTAAGCAAAGCGATGCTTATCTAAGACAAATGAACTGAAATGTAAACAAATCAAAATTACCCGATGTTGAGCTGATCGCATTATTCAAAGCAGAATTTTGCGTGGGATTTTTTGGATGTACGGTATTCAGATGTACTTCGAGTTTACTGTAGCTACTGCACTTGAAGGCACAAACATCACAGCTGTACATAATTTCAGCAGAACACAGTTTTACTTGATGATCCGTCACCAAATGTTGCAACATATTGAACGCATATTGCTAGAACAAATTTGGTTTCTAAATCAAATTAAATCAGTTAAAAAAGACCAAGTGGAGAAAGCTGTAAATGAAGCTTAATGAGAAAGCTATCAATTTAAAATTAAAGGTAAACAATATTGAATACTAAGGAATAATTATTACCTTCCCGCAATGTTTGCAACGCCCACCATCTTCTTTTTTTTGTGCTTTAGTTAAGAGATCAGAAGTAACGAGGCCATGTGCCATGACAAGATGTCGTTCTAATCCTTCATATGTCCAGAATCTATCACGACAACGACTACAAGCCAGTGGTGCACCCTGCAACAGAGATTTTCATATTTCATAATTAGAAATGAAAGATATATTTGACGAATGAAGTAGAACGATCCGAGAATTATAGATACATCTATGTGACAAAATTGAACGAATCGTCCATATAAGCTGGAAACAAGCTGCATTTGCTAGCTCATAAAATGCTTGCTTGCCTGTTGCATATCTGCTGATGTTTTCCCGCGCATCTGCTTGTGAAAGAGTTGCAAGTGTGTCAGATATCGGTCCCTATCCTGAACATTCTGATCACAAATTTCACAAACATTGTTGTTATGTCCGGATGATACAACTCCAGCCAGTTGCGCACGAGATGCTGGGACCTGCAAGCAAGAAAACCACAAGTTTTTTCCATTGTTCATGACACTCCACTCTGAATACTTCGACACTTTAAACCTTTGTCTAGAAAAGTATGGGAGATGAATTAAAAAGAATTTTTGTAATATGCTCTACGCTGTCAATTAAAACAACACATCACTATAATTCCTTACATGCAAACAAATGCAGATATTCAGGGTGTGTTTTAGGAAGACAGGATCTAACATGTTTTACCTAAACCTCTTCCCGCTTTTACCTTGCAACAATTTTCATATGAAATTCTTTGTTAAACTATTTTAATAAGCACAGAAAAATCTTTATCATCTTTAAAAAGGAAGTTAAAGAGAACAGTAAAACACCAATTAGTTTAGCTTGGTAGACAAAGACGACGGGAATATTTGCACCAGAAATATCTCCCGATGCTTCGTGGCAGCCCATGATATCATCATAATAATGCGGCCTCTTACATACAACCCAAGCAACAAACTTTGTTAACACTATAATGTTTATGCCACTAAAATATATGACATATATTTTATGTCAACAGTAAAATATATGAGGTTAACTACAACTTGCACACTTTTTCTGAAAAAAAAAAAAATACTTGCGGTGGTGCTCTAATACGTCCGGCAAGTGAAGCAGCCGCATGTTGGGCCACAGTTGGTCCACGGATTCCGGCAGCTACCCCACGTTGGGCGAATAAAGACAACCCTGGAGTACGCATTCCGCTAACAGCAGCACGCTGCAACTGTTGCTGCATCGCTGGAAAGTATCACAAATTAATAAATCTAAGTGAACAGGGTTTTGAGAATATATTAAAAACTGAAAACTGGTCTATTTCATATAACATAAGAACAAAGCATACAGAATACCATACAAAATCCTTGATTTCTAACACAGACCGGAAATCATGTATTTTATTTCCTTACCTGCCAAGAGACTCGGATTTCCTATTAAAGAAGACATCTTGGCCTGCTGCTGATGATGAGCTACCGCTTGTGCCGCCCTTATTCTCTGCTATAAATTCTTTTAAATTACCCGGCACATCAAATAGAAACATGGGAAGAGAACTGTCAGTTTTTATACTTATTTTGCAAAACTTCAAAGACTAAAAATATTTTCCAATCTGAACTGAAGAGCAGAACGTATTAATGTCCATATAGATTTACACATGAATTTTATTTTAAAAACGCAAAACTAAATAAATTTCGACCATCAAATAGTACCTGCTGCAAGAGGAGCGCAGCTTGCTGTTGCTGTGCCGCCAAAAGTGCTGAATTAGTCACCGCAGTCTGACTACGTCGTTGCTGCAACTGTTGTTGCTGCTGCTGTGCTAGCTGAGCACGTTGCAGTTTCTGGAATGAAATCAAAAAAGAATGGTTACTGAAGATAGAATCCTGTCCATAACTTCCAAAAGATGCGTAAAGACAATGAAAGGCGTTATGTCCTGAAAAACAACGACACCATTGTCTATCCACAAACAGAAAATTATAAACAAACCTCAACTTGTTGTCGCTGCGCCACTTGTTGTTGCTGCAATATTGTTGGATCAACAGGAGGCTTATCCCATAACCAATGATTGATGGCACTGACGTCTTGTGGATGCTTTGGTGCCATTATAAGGCTGGAATATAAGCAGGAGATAAGGTAAGAAATCCATTGTAACCACCAAGATCATAAATCCGTTAGTTCCATTCACACACAGATCGGATGAAAACCACCATTTGGGATATTTCTAAAGTAAACTATAATTTGCACTCACCGAACTCTATTCAGATCTCTTCGACACATTTTCAGATGTTGGTCCCGTTGTCCTTTGTACATGAAATCTTCGTTACAACATGGACAAGGGTTTCGAGGAATGGCCTCTTCCTTCCCAGCTACCAGGTCGTGCTCTCCTCTGAAATTTGCAAAACCGGATCAGAATTAAATTTCATGATTACAACAATCTAGGAAGTAATGGAGAGACAACTTATGACGCAAGCTGGACAAAAAAACGTACAGATAATGCTGCGAAATCATATTTTCATTGGTGAAGAATTCAGGACATAGTGCACATTGGTATTTCCTTCCATCAAAATGTGGTGTTTGCCGATGCACAGAAAGAATGATTCGTGATTCAGTCCGGAAGTTGCACAGTTGACAAGTATACTGTTTCAATTTATACGGTTCATTTTTTTTCCGCAAGGCTTCCCAAACTGGTTTAAGTTGCTGTGCAACCTTAAACACGACTTATAAATGTCTCTACAAGTTGTATTTGGACACCAGCGAAGAAATCTAACCCCAAAGTATGGACCACCAGTAATAAAACGCGGGACCTTGCACTTCGGAGCTAAAATGTTTGTTCTTCATCACAATTATAGAATGAATATAAAAAACCTGTTTATATGTTTCCATATTTTTCGGAGTTTCAGGCAAATTTTTTGCATGGACAATGTCTGAATATGTTGATTCCTGGACAAGATCTTGTCCAATATCCATCAATAACTTGGTCATATGAGGAGCGGGATGCCCCAATTTTAATAAATGTCGTTCGCGTTTTTCAGCCTCAGAAAGTTTTGGTCTCTCGTCGCCAAACATCCGCCCAATTACTTTTGACAAAGGTGCATCCGGATCATGTTCGATCAGCAAATCCACAACCTGTACAGAATTCATCTGCTAAATGCTCTCATCATCTTAAACTCATTATAGCATTTCAGTTTTGTTCCAAAGCAGGTTGTTCCCACATCTTCCCAAGTTTTCGAAAAATCAGTTTACTAGTAGTTCTAATCAATGCTGAGAAATACCTGCGATGGCGGAAAACTAATAGTGTTTGGCAATACCAATTGTTTGTCCAATATAAGTTTCCGAACTGACAGAGGTTCACGTTGCACTTGAATATTAATAGCTCCTAATAATGCATCCAACACTTTCCTGCATAGAAAATGCAGCAAGGATAAGATGCTAAAGAAAATCATCAATTCATGATCTTTGAATTACATTAGATATACCTTTAAACATAATAAACCCACTACATTAAAGATCGCTTGCGCCATGCATTGCTCCCCAATTACTCCTATTTACCATAAAACCTCCAAAGATTTTTTTTCGCGTTAACAACGATGAGATATTTGCCAATACTTTTCAGAATAAATAATCCAGTGACACGTCAACAAGTATAAAGCAACCGTAATATTGAATTACATCCTTACAAAATTTATATTCGCCCCACAGAATTTGCTCACCTTTCAACATTCACATTCTTATCGATTGCATCTTTGACATAGGCCTCTAACTTATTCAATAAAGCTTCACCGCTCGTCAATTCTGGTTTCTTTTCCCCTGCCTAAAATATATTTCATCTAAAAGCTTATAAATATTTTCCCTTATTTACCTGCAATGCGTATTGCAGTTCTGAGAAAGACGCAACTGAACCTGAGTGTCTGGATCATCTGGCACCGGTGATTTCGCTTTTTTCTTTTTCGCAGGTGGCTCACCACTCGAATCAGGTTCTTCATGGTCGTCATCCAGTTCTATAAAAATAAGCAATATACGTATAAATAAAATCGAATAACAGTAGTCCAGTAATCCGTTTTTCAAAAAACATACTCCAAACAAGCCCAGTAGAAGCTGTGGTAATGCAAAGCACACATTCGAATCATCAACTTTTGGCAATAAAATGATTAAAATATTGCTATTTTACCATATAGAACGTAACAGGCATTGAGAGGAGAAAATACGGCAGATTAAGGTAAATATTAAACTCGAACAACATAAGAGTCGAATCGTGAAATATTGCAATAAGAACATCACCTACTTCTGTTATAAATATTAATCAGTTAAGATGACAATATTACAAAAATTGCAACATCGCTTACCTATGCATTCCACAGCTGTCGATTTATTAGTACCATCTTCAGTGAATATCGATGTCTTACCATTCCCTTTATTACCGCAAGGTTCGTTTTCAATTAAAATATCTTTTTCCATCGTATCCAACTCATCAGCGTCTGAGAAATATCTATCGATTATCTCAGGAAATAACCAACAATTTTTTTTAAAACTATCCTACCGAATCTGATTTGAAATAAAGAACCTAAGATTTACTTCTGAAAATAATTTGTAATATGCCAGGTAGTGTAAGACACAAGAAACCTGCAAAATATCACATTTGAGAACGATTTTAAAAACGCACCCTTTTTATCAACGCCGTCCATATAACCATTTTCACCGGAGAAAGTCGGTTTAGTGCAATCTCCATTACTATTATCATCCCGATCCTGTTCTTCATCGTCTACAACCTTTTCACTACCCCAGATACCGTTTCTGATCGTTTCTATTGATTTATCCAAATAATTCTTTGAAGTTTTATCTGAGATTGAATTGTTCTGAGCCTTCTTTAGCGACGTCTGCAGGAAAGAAATGGGTGAGGTTATCAGAGTTACATAATCTAAAGGCTTTATGTGACCATGAGAAACAAATCAAAAAAAGATCGCTGTAAAATATCCCGTATACTTAAAATAGCAAGTCAACTGTAATGACAACTGTAATCTACTATACTTCAACCTTACAAATAATAATAAGTCCCATCTCATTTTTTGCGGGCAAGTAGACTCCGCATACGATGGAGTTATAAACCGAGATGCTGATTGTGAAATGTTTCGAAAATTTAAAAACTACTTGCAAAGCAGAATCCACGTCAACACCAACTGACGGGTGCACTTCGTTTTCAGTTATTTTACAACTATTAGCCGTTGCCTCATCATCCAAAGTAATCATTTTATAACATGTATCGCGAAAACAGAACGGTTGAAGAAGCACCAACTGAAAAGAAACATCCTGTACTTGAAATACGTCAGTCAGCAACAGGGAACAGTACCCCGCGACGCGTAACATTCTGGAAAGTACATCGAAAAAAAGAACTTCAGACCAACAAGTGTAAGCAAGCCTTTCAACTCCAGCAAATTCTTGTCGAACTGCATTCGAAATGAATCAGTCATAACCAACACTGAAAGTGAGCACTGCATCCAATGGTTGAAATGTTATCAGTGTCTAATTCATTTCCAGAAAGTGACCCCCTCAAGTCCAGCATTAGCTTTACAGCACAGCAGTACTACAGCAGTTTGTCTCATTACGGAAGAATGAAAAATATCCCACACGCCTAATAACCGAAGGTCAAGGCCCATCCGAAATATTCGTGTGTTTAGTAGTCAGGTCACTTAGCACTATTCTTGCATAAGGCAAAAATGCGATACAATCCAGCTTTATTTCCCAGTTTATTTCCACATTGCTGATAAGTGACTAATTAAAATGTTAAAGGTGCCTTTGTAGGTCCCCAAAACGATAGAAGATGCTGCATAACAAAAAACTTCCGGCTTCAATCCAATTAGGAAAAATAACCTTACTTACAAGTTATCTGGATCAGATTCGAAATTCCATGAGCAAACAAATTATTGTCACTACAGATGGTGTAAAGGAAACGTGGCTTAGTGGCGACAGAACCGAAAGACCAAAACTGTTAGTGAGGGTCCCGGTCGACGTTTGCAATCCGTTCGGTTTCGGTGGGTTACAGCTGTCGCGTGCGAATTCAGGCAGTTGCCGCATGCGAGGGCGTCCACATATCGATCGATCCCAGAGCAACATATACCCCACACCACAATATGTATTGACGGTGGCGGTCCACGTCGACTCAACACCAAAACCCACTCGACAGCATTTAAAGAAATGGAACCTGACCGTGATTAACTGGAAATCCTCGGTATGGGGGAGGAAGAGGCAACAAATCAATCCCTTTATGAAGAATCTATATAATCCAAGCACTTATTGAAGATGAGAGGGGGAACTCTGAAAAAGATCTTCGAAATTCTTAGATTTACAGCCAACGGACTAACTTTCCCAGCATCTTTCAAGCTCGAATTCATGGACTAAAAACTAGCCTGGATAAAATGAACATTTTACAGTAAGGTAAAACCTGCACAGGTCCTTTCCTAAATCCAAATCCAATTGATTCTTGCAAAATAATTTGAAAATCTTACCACGCTCTTCTCCAGGGGTAAAACGGAGTCATTTTGGAAAAGGAACACAGGGAAACTTACTCTCAGTATTGCAACCTTTAATTCGGACTCGTCAACAATCTTCTGTATCATAAAAGTGTAACCATTAATAATATAGTGTACTTTTTTAACGCTCCTTCAGCCTATCCACCTCTATTGGCATATATTTAGTTTTCTACGACGTGTTAAATCACTCTGAATATTTGAGATATAATTTTAGGATTTGCGCATCTCGTACAGAACGCTTTTGAATTAAAACTGATATCAAAACCCAACGGCTTAGCCTAAGCAGCTATTCCAATCAGGATCCTCATTTTTCAAAAAAAAGGTACCATATCTCATAGCAAATTCTTTTAACTGTTTACGAGATCCCAACACGTCATTAAGTGTTCAAGTGACAGACTTGTCAACTAATAAAGTTTATGGTAGGTTTGATTTCATGATATAATAAAAGGAACCAAAATTTTCCCAACAACTAAGATGTAGGTTTCACTTGCACTTGAATAATACTGTCGAGAAGTTCACTCACTCCTACCCAAAAAGTGCTAGTGCAGGGCTCACTGGCTGGAAGGATGACGGTAAAAATTTGTTGGCGCTCACTGTTAATATTTAAATTTTAAATACGAGCACGATACTCTTAGAACTAAAAAAAGTACAACAGACTTGCCTGACAAGTAATAGAAAGAGTCAGTATGCACACTTGTTTTCCAGTTAGTCTCTAACCCATGTTTCATCCTTCTACTACACACACATACATATACACACACATATACACGCACCCCTGAACTTGTAAGTTTTGTCCACAGCAAAGTTCGATATAGATCTAAACAAGGCAACCAGCTTATTACTATAATTAAATCCATAAAAGGATGTCATCTTCTGGTCCCGTTCATCACTGAAATTGTGTCAGTTATATATTATCTCGTGATATTTCCTCACCTGCGACTAGAAATAAAAACTCTTAAAACTAAAGAGTTGAGTAATACAGTTACGAAAAGTCACCAAGAGCTCAATGAAAAACAAACCACTGTGAATGTATTTCCGCCCTCCACTTCCCACTTACGCGTACGTGACCCCACTTCATAATACAGCCACCTTTGTAGTATATACACTGCTTCCCTGAGCGTAAAAACCTATCATACGCTGATATATACATGAACACACACAAATACCGATACCGACCGCCCGACCGACCAAATAGACACTCATAGACAACGCCTGAACAATTGATGTCGGTCGTGCCACACCACCTCTTCATTTGTCTTCGTCGCGTCGTCGCGCGGCAGCAAGATATCAGTATCGCAGTAGTTGTGAACGTCACTGGGATAGGCAAAGGAAGCACGGCCGATACTACCGCTGGTGGTCTCTGGTCGTATTCCACAGTTTCCTTGCTGCTCACTCCAGGTTGTGGCCAAAGGTGGAAGAGTCTTGTAACAGAGATGGTGCTTCAACAACCCGTACATTTGATTCCAGAAAGTGTTGGGAAATTCGGAGCTTAAATTTTGGAAGAAACTTAAATCCAGTTACAGTTTAGCTCAAAAAGCCGCCAAAATCAATTCTGCAGACAAGTTGTATTTGGAGTAGAAACTGTATCGGAGACCACCGCTCAAATTGAGCACTGGGACATTGCGCAGCTGTCCCATAAGCAAAAATTGTAGTCGCGCTGTGGCTCAAAGTTTGAAGTCTGTTCATGGCGCGCAATAGTGAAAAAATGAGTGAGGACAAATTTTAGGACGGGAAATATTGATCCACTCAGCCCTAATGTGTATACATTGTTGTCCATACTATGAGCTGCATTAATATAAATTGACTGTTCAGAAATAGTACGGTTAAAGCAATCATCTAAGGATACGATATGTTTCCAGTCATTAGCCACAATTAGGAAAGAATTGCAAGTAAGCTACAGCATCATAATTCTTGACATTTTTTTTTTCGTCAAACTGGACTCAAGCTTGCAATAGCATATAAAGTCATTGTGGTGGTTAGTACGTTGAATATTAAGGAATTTGTTCTGCAGCAGCATTTCACTGCCAGCTGGGACTATTCCAGATAGCCAAAAATTTCCTTTTTTTTAAGCATGTTTTAAAATTCCAAAAAATGAATATCATCAAACACTTGGGAACTATCTCAGATTAAGGCGAAGATAGCTAGAAGGACCTGGATGACATATTGATACATAGCGGAATAACTGTGAGTCAAAACTGTAGTCAATTAGAACATGATACATTTCTAATAAGAATGTACAAACGGATATACGAGGGTTGGATAAGAAAATAAAGTCCATGTAATTTTGCAACACTGGGTCAGGTAAATGTGTGCGTGTGCTTCAAAAGCGAGGGCGGGAATAGGAAAACAGAAAGATAAGATAGTAAGTAATTTCTCATCGAGAAACTAGGATTGTCCATTCAAAAAGAGCAATTCTGAATAGAGTCACTACAAGCGACGATGAGAAGAAATCAACCGTAGGAGATAGGCCCTCTTTGGACTGCAATATATAAACCACTGCAGACCATATTTATACCGCTGTTATTTCTCAGGATGTAAGCATTTTTAACTCATTCTTGTATGTCAAATATCTTTGAGAAACCGGTAGATATATAGGTTTTTCTATTCAAAAAGAAATCAAAGTTTTATTATATAAATGTTAGCGTGCCGCTATAACCAAAAACTATATGTTGTCGCGCAATATATTTCGTTGAAAACACTACGTAACCGTCCTATATCCACAGTATTTTGTTAGTGAATTGTTATCATATCTTGAATAATACTATACAAGATTTTTGTCGGGAATCAACTTATAAATAGCCTAAGTGGTAGATGAATGAATCAAATAGCTATCGTATTATTGGGCAGTTATGGACAAGGAAAAAATTTAGTTATATGCAAATAGCGTAACATCAGTCCTTTTAGATACTGAGAGCGCAACTTCTTCAAGTGGGATGACTGTTTACGGAACGAAGCCAAGCGTGAACTCTCGTAAGAAGATAACAGCGTAGGTGTTTTAAACTTCATTCCAGTCTGCTTGCAGTCGGTGGTAAAGTGCAAATATTGCAAATACCGTTCAAGTGAAATATATCGATGGATACTGGTGATATTCGTATGAGACTTCAAATTTCTGAATAATCAGACATTTTTAAAAATGTACAGCGAATTTCTTCAAACCAAAGTTACAATTTTTAGAAGTTTCTCGTAGTAAGCTGCGATAATCGAGATGATACAATTTAAGAATTTAAGACTGGCTGCTTCTAGAAATAATGAGCTACTGAAATGAAGCAACCCAATTGCAAAATTAAAACATTATAGGCACTTAATCCATTTAGTTTTTGGTATGCAAGTTATGATCTTATTTATCAAGTATATGATGCAAGCGTCCGTCCAGTGATCCTATTTGCCGCTATCAAATAAACGATAATCTTCTTTAAATGGTACCTTTGTTTACATTTCAATATATCCTGGAGTCATTCCCTTTATCAACAGCTGAGCGTTAATATCTCCTGAATTATTTCCAATAATCTCCACACTTTGAACTTTATGATATAACACCCCGGCATATACAAGAGAGTCCTAACAGGAATTGGCAATTGGCCAGATTTTCCGCTTGCACAAAGCTTGGAATTTAGTGAGTAGGTGATGCTGGTGTATACGACGTGTTAGTAGTGTGGCTTGGTCGTCGTTGGAGAAGTAGAGGGTTTGGTATTCAGACGCCGCACGTTCACACGTCATTTGCCGAGCCAATGGGTACTTTAGAACGGTTAGAGAGGTCATGAAGTATAGGAGAATAGAGAGCTCGCATTTGACAAGATCGCCTAGTTCTTCACTATCGTACAAGCTCTCTCGAATTTCGGATGACAAATCCAGGCAACGTATGAACGGTGAGCTCTTTTATCTTCATTTTCACTCTCCGATGCTACATCATCATTCGATAGAGTTACTCTATGAATAATATGGCGATTCACTTTTAATAATATAAGATCGTTCTATCGTGCGAGGTTTTCTTGTTCTCTTCCTATCTCAACCATATTCATCGTTTTAAGGCAGGTCAGCGATATCTCTAACTTATGAAGTTTTTGGTAAAGATGTGTTGACAATTGTCGTATAAATTCATTTTCTTCAGGTTTATTATGATCAAACTGTAGTGAACGCTCTTCAGGCAGCTTGTATTAGTTTAAGTTCTTATTCAAACTCTTCATATTCTGATAACATTCTGTTATTCATTTCATGCTTTTTTGCAGGCGCATTATCTCCTTTACATACAAGGCGTGGACCTCTGAATGATTTGGTGACGCCAACGCCTGATTTTGCCGAATTTGATTATTTGCATGGTTGTCCAAAGCTGCTAACTGTGACAAGTGATGAAGACTGCCAGAATGTTGCTGTTGCTTTCTCTGACTTGGTCTTTTCTTATATTTATAAAGCTAATTGGTACTGCTGTTCCTATTAGCATGAATTTGACGAAAATTTTCTCTTTCAATGCATAGCCGCATATGATACCTGTACAACAGTAGAAGTATCCAAAATTTTCATACCCTTCGATTACAGCTATAGACAGTTTCAGGATAAATTACAAATAGAGCTGGAGCAAATACTGGTGCATACGACGGATCACCAAAAGAAAATTTATGGAGAGATTACCTTCCTCACTACCGGCGATTACCCTTCTGATGATATCTCCAGCAGGCTGATGCCAGTATATGAACTCAAAATTTCGGAACCTGTACCTAGCTGCAGTAAAGAAATTGAGAGAGAACCGTGAGTTAGTTTTTGAGGAGATTTGTTAGCGTTGAACGCGATCAGAAATAATTTGGATTTCCCAAAATTCTTTCTTTTCATTATTATTAAATGAAGATATTTGTTTTTGTAGTAGCCAATATCAAATTTTTTTGTTTGATTCAGAATTGTGGAAGATCCATGCACTGATGATGAAATAAATTGGCTTGATGAAGGTTTTGACGTTTGGCCACCAATCAACTTGTCCCAAAAATTCTGGGTTTTCGCTCGTGAATATCTCGACCCTGTAGATGAAGAATACTTGCAGCAGTGGTGGTCAAGTATTGTTCAACTTTTTAGTAATGATGGTATCTCAAAGTCGCGGTCCGAGTTGTGTGAAGGTAATTGTGCTTATATATCTTAACTTCTAGATAGTTATGGAAATGAAAACTTTAATTCATCTTGACCTTCTTCAGGTGGGTTGGACTTTGGAATATACGAGGTAAGCGTGCTTCATTTAAGCTTAGGTATAAAGCAGGTAATTCGTTTTCGGATCCGAGACAACCACGAATACTTGACTGAAATCCCCGAAATTTTCCTTTCATTGTTGATATCGGGATCTTTTTTAGCTTACTAGAAAGAGAGCACGCATGGATGCAGGAATGGGAAATGTATTGGTAATTCGGGAGGTAAAATTGGTATGTGGAATAAAGTGTACCGAATCTGTCATTGGTCTTCGGAATTCTTTATAAGCAGATATGATTTTAATGCATTACATTATAGTGACAGCGAAAAAAAGTGCTCGTTGCGAAACCATACTGCACGATCGTAAAATCAGCTCTCTGCCGTCTTTTTCGAAATGGGAATGGGGTACCCTGACATCGCTTCACCGAAACAGGTAATGATAATGACATTTAACTTATTTAGATTCTAAGATAGTGATTTCTTTATCACTTTTAGTTTTGGATTTCAAAGAATTCAGTTCTTTTTCGAATTTATCTCTAATGGATTTGAGTAGCTTTACATCATTACTCATGCTTGTTTTCAGGTCTTTCATATCCAGTAAGAATAGCTCCTCACCCGTCAGGTTGAAGCTGCTCAACAACGATTCATCTCCACCGCCCAGTAAAATAGCAAGGTAGTCGATATAAACGGATTTCTTGAGAAGGGAAATTTCTATTTCTGATATTTTTGCTGCTTATGACTCCCTTTTAGATATGATAAAAGACCGCTGTCACAGTCATCAGGGAAAACTATATCATTGCTCGATGATCTCATCAGCGCGTATGTCGGTGGAAAAAATGGTAGCTTAGATAATCATTACAATGGCGTGCTTCTTAAATTGGATTAAAAAAATTGTCCTCCTAGTTAGATTTCTGTTTGTATTTTGAGACAATTATCGTAAAATAAGATTTAGACCCTGGGTTTGCACATGTTCATTTATGGAAAACTAATGCTAATGCTTGTAGGATCAAACTGAAGCATCATTGCTTACGTGGATTCTAACTAGTTCTCATATTTTTTATATTCGTTTAAGTAGTTTCCATTATTCTTGAAAAAGTTTCGCATTTTTAGAAAAAGATCCGGTCTCATTGGTTCATCTTGAGGGTAATGATTGGATAATAAAAAATGAAGGGACTGGAAGGGAGGATGTATTTCGAGTCGCTCATCCAAATGGTCTCGCATCTGAAGAGAATGGTGCTGCCACTTGTGGGGATGCATTGGAAATGTTAAATTATGCTATAGCTGATTACCTCAGTAGATTTGGTAATGATTTAAATGTTTTTTAGAAATTCAGAGTATTTCTTCTATAAGATTTAATGAATTAACTCTTCAACTTTCAGATAAAAAGTTTGATGCAAATAAATGCAATGAAGTAATCCAAGAAATCGTTGGACCGGAAGATGTGGAAGAGTTAGTTAGGAAATGTGGATCCGGTAAAAAACATAATAGTGAGGTTAGCTGCTAGGGTTTAATCAAGAGATACCTTCATTGACTAAAATCTGCGTGATTTATTAGGTCTTATAATAGTTATTATTCCGGTTTATTTATGGATTTCGACCACAATATTTTCCAATACAGGATGAAGTGTCTGCAGCCTTCAAAAAATTACAAGCAGAGCTTACTGAGAAAGAGATACCGTGGCGTAGTATGGTTGCTAAAATTTGGCATCGCTTGCTGGCGGAATATTTGCGAATGAAATTGGAGCAGGCACTTGACAAAGCAGATCAGGAAGTTAGCTTTTGCATCTGCCAAAGATCTTTCTTTATCTTGTCAAATCTTGCAAAGGATTTTCACCGCTGTAGTACCTGATTACCAGTTACTATGCATAGTTCTTTGCTGCTTAATTTTGAAAATTTGGAAGATATTTGCCATATATAACGAATATTCTTCAGATGTTTGAAGTATATGATAAATATTATTCGGAATTTCCAAGACGGCGACCGATGAACGAGCAGGAAAGAGAAGAGTGCCGTTGTGTTTTGCAACGAAGGAATGATGTAGCCCAGGCGTTCTACGGCAAAGAGTATGCTGTTTTAAGCAAGTGGAAACGTAAGCGTTAGGATTTAGCTAGGATTTTCAACACAAAGTGTATCGCCGGTTAAGAAAGAGGCTTCTTCTGTACCCGTGTTTTCGTTTTCAATTTTATTGTACCCTCGAGCCACAGCTGTTCCAAACTCTGTGTCTTCTTTCTTTGATTTTTATCACTGTTGAAACTGCCATTTGAAAGGGCAAAGTATGCTGTGGTTTTTGCACCTCAATAGTCGTTGTAGGTAAGTTTTATTTATTTTTTTTATATTAATAATGGTGCATGCTACATAAGTTACTAGCGGTGTTACTTGTGATAGTATATTTGAAATGCGAAATCTTGTCCCTTATTTCAGTAAGTTGTGATGCAGGAATAATAGGACACATAGATAGCAAGGGTCACGCAATAAGAAGTCCCAAAGCACAAGGCTAATAGAGTTTGAATTAATACTCCTTTCTTTCTTTTTTGTATATATCTAGTCCTTATGTTTCGTTAACTTTCTATCTGTGGTCAGGCGATTGACTTTGGTTGGGTTTATAACGTTTTTTTTCTTTTTTTGGATTATTTCTGGGGTATTTTTGGAACTTCTCTACAGTAAATAAACGAAATTTTCAGATAAGGTAGGTTGTGTCAAGGATCTGAAATTCGACGTATGTCCGAAAAATATGGGTTTGGATAGTAATAACGAATATAAAATGTGTCTTATAAAGAACGTCGACTTCTGCAGTGAGTATGAAATTGGAAGTTAGGAAATTTTGGTTCAGGCTTGTTTCTCTGAATCGTGAAAAGTGTTGGGTGGTGGAGTGCTAGAACTAATTAGTACTCTGTCGTAGTGGTCAGTTGGCGGTTCGGCGGGGACCATTATATTCCGAGGATACTGTCAGTATTTGAAATATTTCAAATTCAAGTAAAATAGCCTTAGAAATTTGTGGGACTTCAGAGAAATGATTGATTAAGTATATTATCTCAGGAAATAGCTCGTAGATGGGATAGTGATAAAATTTAAATTTGACGTTGTGTTGTATGTTCATGGTGCTTACTGATGTGATTAACATCGTAAACGAGCCAGGCTTATCCTATAAACTTTCTGCAAGTTGATCGACATTTTTTAATTTGTTTCTATTTCTTCGATGTGTTATTCGTGATGAATGCATTTTTGTTCGAAGTTTGGGGACTTTTAGTCGATTTTCGGATCATTGGAAAACATGAGGAGACGTAGGTCTGAGTCAAAGGAGGGAACTGTCAAATGTAGCTTAATAAGTTTGAGAAGGCAAAGAGAACACGCCAGCGGAGAGGTTAACGCGAACGTTGTATTGCAGATATTGTATCTATATCGAGAATTGTAAATTATGCATTATTGTTTTCCCCATTTAAGTGCTCGGTGCGAGCTTTGTAGTTAATATTTATTACAAAATATGTATGCCATTTTCAGTTATTTACTGCTTTACCATCTCATTGTGATATACTTTTTAACGAATTTTGCGCTTAATCGTTCTTAGACTTGTACAGTTAATCTTAACGAAATTGTACCTTTCTGAAGCGCGTTCGGATACAAGGACTTCAAAGTAAAGTTTTGGTATAGTATGAATTTTAATGGAAGTCTTCCAGAGTAAAAATCGCTGTCAGCATAGAATTGATCCAGTTCAAGTTGAATGAAAACATAAACATTAGCGACAGAGTGTATTTGGCGAGATTTCCGGATTGGCGTTTGGATTATCAGCTTTCAGGTACTCACAGTGGACTGAAAACCATAACAAATTTCTTCTGAATTGAAAATAATTTGATTTAAATATAATAATTTGATTTACGAAAAACTTTGATATAGTTGTGATCTTTCGGAATCCTGTGATTAAATACTGATGGGGATGTGGTGTGTTTGAATTGCGTCATAGTTCGGAGTGAATGTTTGAATCCTCTAAAATTGGGTTGTGGGTCTAGAACGGTTTTGATTTTTCAACTTTAAAGCTAACAAAGCGATAAGGACTGAAATGGTAAGCAGGAATCTTGGATATGATGTGGAGTAATAGGAAAGGACATTTTAATATTATATGAAGATACCGAGTTTCAAGTTCTCTTGTTAAGGTTGGGTGTTGGGGATGGTCAGAATTTAACATATGTTTTCATTTTGCGAATTTGCATTGAACAGAACTCGGTATCTTCAAGTTCTTTTGTTAAGGTTGAATGAATACATCTTTGAGGGAAATTTGTTAGCGTGATTTGTGATTTATGTTTGTGAATCTGATCTCCGCATATTCGCCTACTTTTGCCGTGGGAGATGTGGACTTCTTTTTTCTAAAGGGAACTATATGGAAAAAGCTAGAATCCCGAGGTTTTCATTGTTGTACCATGCCAAGATTCGGAACATTTTCTACAAGCACCACTACACGGCTGTGTTGACTTCTCTTGGTCCTGGAATTTTTTTTAATTCACATGTATAATATTGATATGTGAGTCTAGTGGTACTCTTGTGGTTATCTTGACCCAAAATATTAAAGTGTTGCACTTTTTTAGCTATGAACGCAGATTCATGTGTTTTAAAATCAAAAGGCCTACAAATGACCTCAAGATAGTTGGCCATAATCATTCTTTCGTGCCTATTAGTACCGCTGCGTTTTCGCGTTTGTCGCAAAAGAAATATCAGTGCTCCCATAAATGATAAACATGCAAATCCAATGGTCATATTGCGTAGATCCGTTATGTAATCACTCGTCCGATGCATATCATCTACTACCTTAAAATTAAATTTAAATCTTTTGTGTATCAGGCTGATCACTTTTTAACTTCATGGATAATTGTTCAAACTGATTCAAAGCACGCCTGACAGCGTAAACTGAATATTTAACCTGATTCTGCACACATCGAGTAGTAGTTTAACAGAACCCATATTGATGACCTCTTAAAAAATTATTTTGCTAAATTTTCGATAAAAGGAACAGATGTTCAAACATCAATTGGAACTTTGTTTATCAACTTTGAAACTTCTTTTTATCTTCATCCTAGCATCATTTTAAATCATTCAAACCAAAATTTTAAACAATTTAAAAGTTGAGGGATGAATTTAATTTTGGGTTTATACATTCATAAGAATGTACGATCTATTAGATGCTATTAATTTCTTAAAAAGAAAAGCTATTTGAAAATTGCAGTCGATTTTTTAAGAATGATTATATATACCTGAATCATTTTCGGTACACCTTTGAAGAAAATATAATTCATATCGGGATAAATGCCATCCACTTGACGACGATCCGTTTTCTCGTCACCGTGCATTTGGAATTGTCCCCTCGTGTTATAAGATAGTGTTATAGACATATACGATCAGACATGAAGCAGCAATGAAAAGTAAAAACGGTTAACGCTACGTAGCGACAGTGATATAGCAATGATGATATAGTAATAATAATAACAATAATAATAATAATAATTAATAATGATTAATAATAATTAGTAATGATTCATAATACTGCTAATTTGCACGCGTAAAACATATACTAAATTCTGCAATATTTAATCACATGATTTATCATGAATGAAATATGACAAGATGAAAACGACAAATTCAACAACAAATAATGATAATCTGATGGAAAGATTCAAACTGG